>JARJDQ010029596.1:0-13283 GCA_030264215.1 Geostiba sp. GC000077
CTATGAATGTTTGAGAAATTTTGAGAATTCACCAACTTGGAATGCCTTTTTGGAGCACTTTCCTTTCCTTAAGAGGGTTGAAACAAAATGTATCTTAATAAGCGTTTCTTTGGCTGGCAGAAAACATAAAGACACTCAAAATTGGAGCACGGGTTCGGAAAATATCAAAATATGAAACATTTTCCCACACCTTACACGGAAATTGAAAAAAGAATATCCGATTATGATGTCCAATCTTTAAATGGTGATGTAATGTATGTGTATGGTAACAAGCGTCTAGACATCACAAAGAAAATTCAAATTTGAGCATGGAATTAAAAAAAAACATTTTGCGACTAAAAATTTCAATACATTTGAATATGGCGCTCAAATTGTACGCACTGCTTTGATGTAGTGCTGGTTTGAGTGCAAATTGTCATTTTAATTTTCGCATGTAAAATGTGTAAACTTCGCATTTATAAGATTTTCATTAGTTATGGTCCAGTTAGTTGTTAAGTACGTTTGAAACTGAATTGACATGAAACAGTTGAAACTCCAACTCATGTGCTGGCGTGGTCAGTTTGCCCACCACCACCACCTGATAAGAATATTAAACATGGCGCGCGCGTATGACGTCTTCGAGGACGACATCGAGCCGGAGGCGGAAAACCCGTGGAAAATGCTGCTGCCGATCGCGATCAACGCGCTGATGTCCATCGGCGTCTACCACATGACGGTGCGGCTGATACCCAAGCTGCGCGACAAGTTCATCAAAGCGAACCTCTTCGGCATCGACATGAGCAAGACGACGCAAGACAAAGTGTAGGTTATGATGAAATAAACAAACGCTGTTTCGTCAACAGAACCGCAAATGCCGCATTTGTTTCATGTTTCACTGTTGCAGCCCGGAGGCGATCGGCGTCGTATGCGGATGCATGTTCCTAATCACAATGTTCCTCTTCATACCGATACCGTTCAGCGGGTCGATCCTCGCTGCCGGCGAGTTCCCGCACCACGAAGTAAGGCCTGGGAGGTTAAACAAACAAATAACATCTGGTGCTCATTTGCATTTTGCTTTGCGCGTCTTGTTGATTCCAGTTCGTCGAACTGATCGCGGCATTGCTGTCGATATGCTGCATGCTGCTGCTGGGGTTCGCCGACGACGTCCTGGACCTGCGATGGCGGCATAAGCTGCTGTTGCCCACGGTGGCGTCGCTGCCGCTGCTGATGGTGTATTATGTGAACTACAATTCGACGACTATCGTGGTGCCGAAGCCGTTTCGCGAATACCTCGGGCTGTCGGTGAACCTGGGTGTTTTTTACTATGTGTACATGGGCATGCTGGCCGTGTTCTGCACGAACGCTATTAATATTCTCGCCGGCGTAAATGGTCTTGAGGTGGGCCAGAGCATTGTGATTGCCGGCTCCATCCTGCTGTTTAACTTTGTTGAGTTGAGTGCATCGAGTGCCAACACATGGACACATCTGATGAGCATTTACTTTATGATGCCTTATATTGCCACGTCCGCGGCGTTGTTAAAGCATAATTGGTGAGTTAACATATTCTACCTTAATCAAGGTCAAATCGCAAAACTAAATAAAACTAACAAACTTTAAGGTGGTTATCTAGTCTAGTCAAATGATCAAACTATGCAACTTAAAATTCTAAAAATATTTACACTATCGATTTTAGGTTTTGATAAATTTAAAAACAGAAATCTGTTTTAATGGTTAAATAAATACAAAGTGACTGGACAACCCCCTTAAAAACAAAATTTGTTTGCAAAAAAATGATAGTTGTAAAATACAAAGTACTCATCATATTCATAAAGCCACGATTTTATACAATTACTTAATATTATTTGACATATTTAACAAACAGTTCAGACTTTTATCTGATGAAAAACTACTATCACAGACTCTTTCATTCATTTTACAATATACAGTAGGAAGCAAAGCAAAAGCTATCATTAAATGCAAAAAATCACTAAAAATCACTCATAATAATCCATTTTGGAGTAAATATTCATCATTAAATAATCATATTTCCACGTATTCTCTTGCAAAAACAACGGTGCGAAATAATTGTCTCTGAATCGATGCGCCTTGACAAGATCAGTCTTTCCATCGATATAGATGCCGTTCTCAATCAAATCCTCGATGGTATTCACATCAATGACTTGATTCTTTGACAAACTGTTTAGTTTCAACGCCCCATTCAACATGAGATCCTTATACTGCTTGTATTTCTCATTGAAAATCGTGAGTTCATCGATAATCTTTCCGGGATCATTGCAAAACTCGCAAAACCACCCTCCGAAATGATTTAAATCCCCGACAATGAAATTGCCTGTGGAGTTCCCTAGCTTCGCAATGTTGTCATCTAACATGCTCTGTAAATACTTCACCGTGACGATGGTAGGTGAGAGTTTTGTTTTGTTCGGATGCAGCCAGAAAAATCCGAATACCGACCATCGATAGCGCAGTAAGATCGGTTCTGGGAACTTAAAATCGTACAATTTCAAGTACTTCAGCGTGACGACATTCGGCACTTCGTTGTGGCCAGTGTGCACGATGATATCGTCATGCTTCACGCTCCCAATCAATTTGGAGCAGGTTTTCCACACCGTTTTCACTTCGGATTGCGATTGCAGTCTTAAATATAAAATCTTCCTATGATATTGCTTCAGGAAGCCGTAGCGCAGTTGCTTCTCCATGGTGTGGTCGCCGCTATTGCCGATTTCATACAGAATAAACAGGTCCACGGCGTCGTTAAGCTCCGAGATTCGTATATCACTGATTGTCATGGTAACGTCGCTCACTTCGAAGATGTAGATGATTTTCCGATCCTCCGTGCGCTCCTTCAGCGGCAGTCGCCTGCGATATGCGAGTAACGCACGCCATATCACCTCCGGCTGACTGCAATCAGTGCCATGATAGTTTGGCATGCATTCACACTTCCATGAAATGTAGCTTCGTTGCATTCTCTTGACATCAGTGCCATTGTGATAGCACAGAGAAGAGTTAAAATCAATGTAGTAGCTTCGTGTTAGCGTCGTATTCAGTGTGATTTGTTCGTGCTGGGTGAGAAATGTAGGTGCTTTCAGTGCAGTCTGATTGGATTTGAGAAATTGCACGGATGCGCGATTTGTGGATGGATTTTCGCCTTGTAGAAAGAAGTACGATGTGATCACGAATAGTTGAAGGCATGCGATGAGCCATATCGTCCCTCTGCGTATCGTACAGCGATGTGTGAACATTTAATTTGGATTCTTTTTGATGAATTAATTGCGAAAAATGTTTGATCACATAACCTCACTCTGCAGTTGTTTCTTCAGTTACACTGCACTCGAAATGTTCATTTGTTTGATGACGCATTGTTTGCGCTGCGATTTTGCGTGGATGATTCGTCGGAGATGGAATATCCGATCGTGGTGTTAAATTCGGCTTTATTATTGTTTATTGTTGATTGCGTCGGGGTGTTTATTAATAGGCCACCGCCCCACCAAGTACCAAGAAAGGTTCGCGTTCAAATCGTGCACATTTGGGTGTCTAGTGCGCATATTCGCGCCGGTCGAAAAGAAAAGCAAAACCAAAAAAACCAGAGTGATGTCATCGATGCAGTGAACAGTAATGACGTCATGGGAAGAAAAAATGCATTCACTTTTCACATCCTCACTTCCTCACAACAAATTAAAATTGATCTGGTCTTTTCCTACGAAAAATTTTACTTTTGATGTTGGAACAACATCCACGGAGCTGAAGTGGCACAGTGGTGAGAGTCCATGTATGCACTCATGTGGTCGTGTGTTCGATTCCCAACTACGGAGTATAGTACTTTTTTCCCCCTTTTAGGGTGTTGCAATAAATATCGCAAAAAAAATTCTCAAGCCGTTTCAATAAATATGCACAAACTATTATACACGAAAACATATATACAGGGAGCTTTTCACCGACGATTCATAGCCAAACGGCGTTTACATAGCGTTTCTTTGAAAACGATTCATTGCCAGCTAAACAAAGCCGTAAACACAGACAGTGAGCGATCGGATAAGAAATGTCTATATGTTTGTCTACATGTTTTTAACTTAAAACGTTAAAACCACTTAAAACCATAATGGCCGCCATTTTGTTTTTAGTGATTTTTAAAATTATGATGCAGGTATCCATCGAAAGTGTTCGTCGGCGACACCTTCTGTTACCTCTCGGGGATGACGTTCGCCGTGGTCGGCATTCTCGGCCACTTCAGCAAGACGACGCTGCTGTTCTTCATACCGCAGGTGTTCAACTTCCTCTACTCGCTGCCGCAGCTGTTCCACCTAGTGCCGTGCCCGCGCCACCGCCTCCCCAAGTTCAATTCGAAGACTGATAAGCTGGAGATGAGCTGCACGCGCTTCAGTCAGCGCGACGTCGGCCTCCTGGGGCGCTTCTGCCTGCTGGTCTTTCGCACGCTACGCCTGATCAAGTGGCACACGAAGGGCGACGAGGTGATCACGAACAATTTCACGCTCATCAATTTCGTGCTGAAGCTGAAGGGGCCCACGCACGAGGCGAAGCTGACGAGCATATTGATCGGCATCCAGATCGCCTGCACCTGCCTGGCGTTCGCCATTCGTTATCCGCTGGCGCACCATTTCTACGATTGAATCGCCGTCGCGCACCGCACCGCAAATACGACAAATAAGCAACAAGCAACAATTTACGAGGACGCTATGATATACCGCGAATTAAACTTTCAAGTATAGATGTGGGTAAATGTATACTTTTAAGATTAATTCACTGTATATTAATTGTTTGGGGTTTTGTTTTGTATTGAAGATGCACGAGGCTGAGTACATTGTTGAATTTAATATTTATATTTAATTCTAGCAAATTGTTGAGTAATCTTACGTACCGCTGCGACAAACGCGAAGAGTGTATAATGTGACAGACATATCATAAATTTAGGTCGAAATCGAATTACGTATCTTGGAACTACGAAGTACGTATGTACATTTTTTACAATTGCCATGTTTATGCAGGGTGTATGTCAATTCGGTTGCAATATTAGCTATATTATTATTTATTCTGCGATTATTATCGCCGATTCTTGATTGACGAATATTCTTCGTTAAAAACAAAAGCAAATAGCAAAAAGAAGTGAAAAGTGACCAATGCCTCACCAAAATACGAAGTAGATATTAATATGAATTCAGAGAACACCAAAACATTTTGAAAACAAAGGATTAATAAGTTCTAGGTGAATATTAGCAGCAAACAAGGACAACATTCACAGGAAAGATTAAACTGAACAATGAACAATTTTTATGATAATCATAATAGTGCTTTTTTGTAGCTTTTTATTCGATAATCAACATTCTAAATCTTCAAAAATGAATAAAAACAAATTACTGATTGTGAATGGTAATGAATGATGTTGTTGGAGAGTACCAAAGAATAACAAATAAATAATTTTGAAATGACTTATGGATTTATGATCAAATGCGCTTGATAAACAATTGTTCTGACATCACTCGACATTTGTAATCGTACAACTGACGTTTTGTCAAAATGGCGGAAGGTGGTGAAGGAGGAGAAGGGCCGGGATCAGAGAAATACCCCTACGGTGTAAATCCACCACTAATTTACACATCACGTTTATCTTTATTTTAACGTTTTGACTGCTACATAGGAATATATTGGAGGGCGTGATGAAAATAATGACCGTCACGGACAAGGCAGAGCTTTGCTGCCGAATGGAGACATCTACGAAGGCAACTATCGCCGTGGAAAGCGACACGGTAAGGGACTCTACTGCTTTCGCAATGGTGCGCGTTACGATGGCGAGTGGCGCAAAGGACTGAAGCATGGTTTCGGTACATTTATCTATCCGGATGCGTCTAAATATGTTGGGCAGTGGCGCAAGGATAACAAACATGGGCATGGCATTTATTACTATATCAATGGGGATACTTACGAGGGAGCGTGGTATAAAGGATGGCGACATGGACTCGGGACTTATATGTATTCTCAGGAGAAGGTTCAACATTACGGTAAGTCACAACAATAGAATAAGGACCAATCTAATTGAGGTTAGAGTTATGGGTGTACGCAAATTGTAGTAACACATCTCACTTTGTTCGTATTCCATATTATCTCCTGTCGTCCGGTCCCATTAAATATCCAAATATCTCCAAATTTCGAGCTGTTTGTGGAAGAATTTCAGGATTGTTGTACGCAAACATTGAAGTTATGACTATCTGACGTTCTTGAACAAATTTTCCGTATCCGTATGTAAAAAGTTCTGTTAAAAACGAAAACAAATTTGCAAATTTGCAAAATTAGATAATATTTTCTGCCAATATACAATGAGAGAATTTAAGGGTTATGCAAACATATTCCACTTTTCTACGCATAACTTTTTAACAACTTGATTAATCTTTTTGAACTTTGTATCAATCGAATAGTAGTTTGTCTTGCAATGGTGGAAATTGCTGGATTACACGCGAGTATCGTTTGAGCGCAGGCTCGCGCATCCGCTCACCTGCTGAAACAAAGACAAACGCGGAGGGCATTTTCCACCCGAGCTGGACACACTGTTTTTTCTCCGACCCCCAAAAATAACAATTTTACTTGTGAGAGATTAACTTGTGTGTTTTGTTCCGACAGTGACTTTTGTCAAATGTAGTGTCCAGCATATTTTCTGCACCAAGAAATTAAAAGAGGGTATGCATCTCGAATGTCAATTGGTCATCAACCGTCAAATTGCAATACAGGGTTGAAAGTGCTATTTTAAAAGAGGTCGTGAATAAAGCAATTCTCCATTTGCTAATACCACACGCCTCAGTTGTTTTTGTATGCTAAAGGCATGAAACAACCAAAGAATGGGATGTCAAACGTCAAAAATTATAAAGGAGAATAAATTGATATAACTTGCTTTGTTACATAATCTGAAGGTGTTTGGAAGAATGGCCGAATGGATGGCGCTGGGATAATCACATATCCATGCGACTTCCGCTATCACGGCAACTTTAAACGCAACCTCCCGCTTGGTCCCGGCGTGCACAGCTTTGAAGATAAGTGGATCCAATATGGTTTCTACATAAACATGCGTGATCCAGCGTTTGATTATCTTGGAGCTGAGAACTTAGTCGTCAACAAGAAATCCGAGGAAACGATACCCGGTGAGTACAAGATTTACGTTTATAACAACGCAAACGACTCCAATTATGATAAAATTGCGGTTTAAATTAATTCCAATCAGAAGAGGAACAAGAAGAGGATCGTGCAAGTCCCCCCGGCATCGTCCCCATCTGGCGAGCACGATACACCGTGCCCTATTCACAGGACTTGCTTCCACCTGAACCAGTCGCGATTCCAATCAAAGACTCTGAAGATTCTTTACTAGATATTATCGATTACTTAAAACAACAATACGACACTGGCATAAAGCCAGCGCAAGAAGAAGAAGGGACCAAGGGACCGGATGCATATAGAGGGGCTATCTCCCCCGAACGCCCGGTGCCTGCCACATCACCAATTTCGGTTGACGATGAGGAGGGACCTGATGTTGACGAACCGGATTGGTGACGCCAGAGGCAGCACCTCGAATCTCGATACCTCAGCACAACACCCTGTAAGATACTTACAGTTTACTAAAATGTTGCTGATTTTGGACCTGCACATCTAGAAATCAAAACACACTCTCGATAATCAATAAATATTTATTTCGTTTCCATTGCGCTGTGGGAGCTTACTTCCTGATTTAGAACATCCGTTATCTTTATGGCTCTCGTCACAGTTCACAGTGCACTTCTGAGGTTGGCAATCACCCGTTAGCCGTTATTACTCGCTTAGCCAATCCGCTATCGCCAAAGTGTCAAACCAACCATCGCGTGGGATGGTGCGGGATTGGCGGACGACACAATATGCAGATCTCTTGCGCCTGCTGCCTTATCGTAGACAGTCTTCCCTTACCCCTAATTGGCACGCGGTGGCGGTGGGACGCATTATTTGCTGCCGGATGCGAGCATCGAGAGCAGCGTCTGCTTCTCCTTTTCCTTTTTGCGCACCACATCGATGCTGCGATTCTTCCACGAACTTTTGCGCAGCTTAATTGGCCTGCTTCCGACGTATCGACCTGCAATTTGAAGAAACCCAAAAATACATTATTTATTTGCATTGGTTTGCAGCAACTTGTGTGTAAAACTTTGCATTTTTGTAGCATTGATGTTTATTTTTCTTCATTTGTTTCTACGTCGGTAAAGTTGGAATCATACTAAAGTACTAAACTATTAAATCACTTGTTTTCGTATGTTTATATTTATCCATGCAATCCGCTTTGCCAAACTGACCCTATTAAAATAAGACCCTCATACAAATTGGACTCGTTCAGATATGTATCATGTATCAAGTATAAATGTTTGTTAAAAGTCGCTCTTTGATGTCGGCTAGTCGCTTCGTTAGGTTGCAAGCAAGTGTGCAAATATGCATGCGCTTGGATACAAAAGCGTTCCTTTTCAATACTCGTTCGAGGAAATCTTTTCAAGCGCATACTTCTTCATCACAGATATTCGCAGAATCAGGCACGTAGAGGCATTTTGTATCAGTGTACCGGAGATGGCGTTGGCGGAGCTACCTACGCGTCTCGGCGCCTGGAAAGTGGAAACCTCACAATGCCTCACAGTTCTCACTCACAACCCTCCACCTCCTCCACCTTCTACTTTAAATTCGCAATGGGGCAGCATTTCACTGCCACTTGCGTTTTAGACTTCGCTCCATCATCATCGCAAGAATTCTTTGCATATCTGTCAAAACTAACGTGCGTTTTATCAAGCATCAAGTGAAAACTGTGCATTAACATAAAATAAAACAGGTAAACCTTTATTAAATAGTAGTTTATCTAGGTAAGGTTGAGCGAAATAAAGACACAAGCCCGGAGGGTACTTTCCACCTAAGCTGGACACTCTGCTTTTTCTCCGACCACCCAATTACAATGTTACTTGTAGGTTATGTGCTTCTTTGACAGTAAATTATCAAATGTCAATAATCTAACCTAGGTTGTTAATATCGTAATGTGTTCGACAAATGACGGTCAAATGTACAGTGTTTAAAGTGCTATTTTATGAGTGGTCGTAAAAAAAATTAATCTTTTTAATTTTTACAATGAAAAATTATTTCGTTACATTTTGCTAGCGAATACAATCATAGCAAATATTTTATCTTATTTTCAAGGAAATCATGCTGCAAATAAGTTTTAAACTTCTACTCCTTATTTCTGCATTACTCCTGCACTACCCCCAAAAAACATCTCAACAAGATGCTGATCAAGATTACTACTTGGATGGATTGGCGGATGAATCAACTGACAGTGATAACATCAAACGCAACGAATATCCGCAAACGCTAAAAACTGAAAAGCGTGATTTCTTCACATCTTATGGCTGGGGACCTGGTGGAATGCGCTATAGCTACAGTGATCTGCTCTACAACGACTTTAACGCCGCCAATCGAAACGCTAATCAATTATCTATAAAACTCCCTGCGCAGTTGGATAACAATGAACCACTTGCAATGCCCCTAAGAGCAAGTGATGGTCCAAGTTCATCAGGAAATTATTATGAACCGAAACATCAAGGTAATGATTGTGATTTACAGCGACGCAAAGCTTATCACATGACGAATTTGTTCCGGTCACTTGGCTGGCTGCCAAATGGCAAAAAATAATTGAAATTTTATTTTCAAATCTGAAGATGTACCGTGCGTACCGGTAAATGTTTGGGTAAATGTGTAATTGTGCAAATACTGAAATACTATACAATAAATGGTCATAGTCCAACTTACCGTTCATCTCCTTCATGGCTTTGGTAAAATCCCCAGGCTCCTTGAAGCTGACGAAGCCGTATCCTTTGCTCTTGTTCGTGCGCTTATCCCGGATGACTTTCGCCTTGAGGAAGGACGGAAACTTGTTGAACGTGCGCGTCAGGAGCTCATCGGTGACGTCGTTGCCCAGATCGCCGCAGAAGATGCGAAAGTCATCATCCAGCCAATCGCTCAGCGTGTGATCCTCCCATGTGGTTCCACCAGCTGTGCGCATCAACTTCCTATTTTTGCTCCTCCGTTTGCCATCCTCAGGGCCAAACGACTGCAGTGCACTGGAGGCCTTCCCTTGTGATATGGCCAGCTCTGCACTGACCTTCTCATTCTTGAGCTTTCTCAGTTTTTTCTCCACCTCACTCTGGATGGTCATGAGATCAATGTTGGGTTGCTGTTGTGGGATGATTTTTGGTGTGTTGATGACTGGCGTTGGTGCTGGAGCTGGTTGCATCTGCTTGGGTTTGGAGTACAGCGTGGGCTTTGCGCTCACAATCGCCGGCTGCGCGGAGAGCATCGCTGGGGATGAGTAGTCGCCTCTTTTGCTGCGCACTGAGGATGGCACCAGCATGGGGGGCATTGGCGGCGGTGGGATGTTGCCGAAGCCGGGTAGACTGAAGCTACCGTAGCCCATTACTGTGCCGGAGATTTCGGCTTCAAATCTGATAAGAATATTGGCGGATTCGCGATTTTCAGATAGCAAACACACCGAATGTGAGTTGGAGAGGTTAGAATTATTGAGATCGAAACCTTAACGTACCTGCTCATTTCATCCTCCATTTGCCGAAACTTGTCCCCGGATTTTGCCATCGCGAGATTTATGGATCAAACTTGTTGGGTGCGACTATTTTTAAAATGCTTGATATAAAAGACAACGCTTGGTAACGAAAAGTTTGAAATCTTCAACTGCCTACACATACACAGTGCTACGCACTGACAAGTGACAACACATAGCCACACTAAAATATGTTTGGCCACACTAACCTCAAATCAGAATCTGACAGTCTGATGTCAAATGTCAACATCTGTCACAAGATAGACAGAAAATAGGAACAGGGTTGCCAGATAAGAAACAGCTTTTTTCTAATTTCAGTTATTTCAGGTAGTTCACCAATGTTCTCCATGTCTTTCATTATTGGAACGCTCTATTTTTATGTGCAGATGCGCCTCTTCTTCACTGTGTTTTTGCAACGGAATAGTTCCGACATTCTTATTTGGTCGTTCCTGGTCTGTACATGGACTGTCCCTGGGGTACGTACACGAAGCACGTTCTCTTTCATACGCAGAACGGTCCCGCGGGTCCCTGATCATTTTATAGCCGGGAGGACAACCAGGAGAGCCCCCTCTAGTGATTCATCAGAGCGCGCTTCCTACAGACTTGTTCCGTCAACGAAAACACGGAAAACGCGAAAGGTTAAGTTTTCTTGCCTGCGTAGCTTCTGCGTAGTGTAGTGCGACCATTTCGCGCGTTTTTCTTTTTGTTGGTTAAAGTTTCATGAGTGTTGTATGTTTTCATGCTTTTGTTACAAAGCATATTTACTTTGCCACGTCTTTAGCTGTGCCCCAGCCCCAGCATAATCAGATTGTTTCTTTTGTCTTTTCTACAGCATTTCTAACAACGTGCTGGCACTGGCATCCCCAACTCCCACCTCCCAGTCTGTTTGGTTCTCAAGGTGAGTAGCATAGTGAGTAGTTATTATGGTAAGGGACAAAATAAATGCTATATGGGATTTCTATATTGCTATATGGGAAACGTCCTATGGAATGGATAAATATGCTATGGATAAGTGTGCTATGGAATAGATAAATTCCAATGGCGTATCATGCCGCCTGGTCCCTGTGCTCCCTGTGGGATGTTTATTTCCAGTTGGCCCCCCGAAGGAGGAGGGGGGTGACGAACGCCCCTGTTCTATTGCAGAACTTTGAAAAAACTTTGAAATTTGAAAAAAAATTATGTTTGATGCAAGGCCGTGCCGATTGTTTTTCTTGCTAATTCTAACAAGCCCTCGCGCATCATCACGCCCTTGCATCAAAAATATCCATTTTGCCACAAATCTGCAGCCTCATATCAATTAAATGAAGGCGAAAATTGTAAAAGAGAGCTTTTAGATCTAGATGGTTAACAGGAACATTAACTTATGTTCTTTTGTTAGAAATTGTTAAAGTTATGAATCGTCTTACGATAAACGTACTGTATGTATTTGGATCTTGTAGATGTTTATCTTAAATCTCTTAGGAGATCTACTTCTGCCATTCAGAGATGTCTAAGAGAAAATCCATTTAGGATATTTCGCTGCAGCAATTTAATCGACGTGCCCGACGCGATGATCCCAACACCATCCATGATACACCGACCCAGCAGGATGTCGATATAAAAGAGGAAGATGAAGTTAGCGAAGTTAGTTTGATAGAGCTCCAGGAGAAAAATCATTCAGAGGTTATGACTGAATTAGGGAAAATAAACCGAAAGATGGATATGCTCATGGGAGCGATTCAGGCGCTGGCGGCGCAAGTGACGCAATTGAGGGAAATTAACGCCGACAGCGACAGCCATGCATATCTAATTGCACCAAATCCAGCTGTCCATTTACCTATTTTGCCACTAAGTGACATCGAGGACGTACTCCAAGTAAATGCTGATCTAAGCGATCCCGTGTTCCTGGAACAAATGGTTAGTTATATAATACAAAAATTACAAGTATTTATTATTTATTTTCTCTTCAGATACTTTATTTGAAATCATTTGAGCAAATGGGCGCCGCTTTGAACAAAAAGGTGCGATCCTTATTGGAAGCATTGTTGAGCTACGATCTGGCGATAATGTTCACCTGGACTGGGAAGGTCAAGCTAAATGATGGTAATTACTAATTGTAATTAGTTAGTTGAACAACTTTTTTTTTGCCCACCTGCATGTTCGATTAACTTTATCGCCCTATTTTGTGGGCGGTAAGTATAATGCAATATCTCCAATACTAGGTGGCGCCAGTGACATGCTAGAATTTAAAATAGTTGCTGTTTTCAAAACTAGATGGCAACCGTAGCCGCACATAGAAGCGCAATACACAATTTATTGGAATACGCATCTTCTTCAATATTAGTTTCCCGATTGAACGATCAAAAAGTAGAGTTATGGCAGTTAAGGAGTTACTTCTACTTTTTCCTCATTCAAAAGAAGATACATACTTCTCACATAGTATGCAGTTTTGTTTCTTCATATAATTCATTTAACTAATAATATTTGAAATTCCTTAATTCGCAGAAGATACGCCCAAATTTTCTTTCATAGACAAGAACGGGTTCATCACACTGATATAGTGAATTCGCTGGAACCTTTCCGATTTTTGACGTTTCGAACTGCACGTGGGTAAGGGAGATCATATCCCCTCTCTCCTTCACTCAACACCATTGCGCCGCTGGAGTCCCTCTCCCTTCTCCAGTTAGCAACGTCAAAA
>JARJDQ010029637.1:0-11578 GCA_030264215.1 Geostiba sp. GC000077
ATAGAATCAAAGAACCGGATATACAAAGCTAAAATGTAACAAATAATTTTTCTCCTAATTAATAGTGTAAAGTGTAGAGCTTTTTAATATCACCCTGTATATGTATTTCTAGCGACTACTCTATTATTGACATAATAATTATCCAGGGTGATATTAAAAAGCTCTACACTTTACACTATTAATTAGGAGAAAAATTATTTGTTACATTTTAGCTTTGTATATCCGGTTCTTTGATTCTATATCCGGTTCTATAATTTTAACTTAATCGAATATCACGGCCTCTTCATTTCCTCCCCTGGGTATAGTTGAATATGATCTTTTCTCTATACTTATGCATGTATATCGCAAAGCGTTTTCACGGATCGTTAAGTTTCTTTGAATTGCAAATTTTTTTTATCTACGTTTCATATGCAAGTACGATACTACATTAAGCTGGCTAAAAGACACAAAAATTTCGCGAATATCAACATCAAATGCTTTGAGAGAACAACGAAACGGGGCGCATGTGTTTTAAATATGATTTCGTTCCCAATACGGGGAGACTCAAATTGTAAAGCGTTTCAATTTCAAGCGTTTCCGTACTTCTTACATCTCAAGGTTGTTGTTTGCTGTACAGTGTTCACATACAATGAGTACAAGGACCTTATTGTCGAGCATAAAGAATCGCGACTTGCGACAAGAAATGCACGAATTCGCAATTACAATTCCCCTTATTCTCTAAGCAACCCTCTAGAGATGCTTCACTTGGGAATGGAAAGGCATAACGCTCGTTTTGAAATTCATACCCATATGCATAAACAGATTGAAATGTTACCTGCTGTTACCTCGTAATTTGCTATAGTGTCTTTGCATTGCCCATTCATAAGTATTGTAATTCTTCATGCAAGTATTCTTTCAAATCATTTCTCTGGAAGAAGTTTCGTCCCTATCAAATTTGGGCGTATACTATATTACATTTATCACCGTGGCACACATTGTATAAGAAATGTCCTCTCGCCGTGTAGCCCCCGGGGGTTGATGCAAGTACGGGTGTTGCGGTTCCTCACTTCCTTACATAATCGATGGATTATTAATGCGTGGCGCGATGCTCGACAACCAAGCAGCCATGTCGCATTGCAAAGCCCTCTCTTTTTGGTTTTCTTTTCTCAAGGCATGATGTGCGGCATCATGTGGGCAGAGGAAAAGGCGGAAAGTCGAAAGTCGCAGTGACACGCAGCAGCCGAAGGAGGCACGTCGATTGACACAAAGCGTCGTCTGTCATCGACTCGAAGGGTGAATTAGATTGATGATGCCGAGTGTCGTCGCCACACTTGCAAGATAAATCATACAAGTTTTGCGATCTTTTTTTTTTGCTTTCATTTCTCTTGGCGTTGTCAAAATATGTTTTACGTGTGAAATCAAAACGCTGCTGATCGACATGTGGTGAAAATTGAATTAATAGCATGAAAAACAGCTGTAGACTGTAATGAACATAATTGAAGATAAAAAGTATTATACAAAAATTAATCCAAATAATATGGAAGAATATTAAAATCAACAACAAATACTAGAGTTTAAGAATGCTCTTCGTCCCAAATTCTACTGGGTAGCAGCATGTAGCAGCAAAACTCGACCGGTTTTTGAGAGAGAATGAGTTTCAGGAATATGAGTGTGCGAGAAATGACAAACTCTAAATTGCTTATAACTCGAAAACGGTTATAGCCTAAAACTTTTTTCGGCTGTGTACTCAGAATAAACCAAAGAATCGCACCAAGCCACGATTGACACGGATTTCGTGTACATCCAGTGTATCACGGTGTTACACAGAGAAAAATTGATCAAATTATGATTAAATCTATAGATTATTTATTTATAACAAAGATTGAAAAATTCAACAATATCATAAACCAATGACTTGCATCACAATCACTATTATTTGCCAAATTTGCGGAGGTATTGTCACCATCCTGAACGTTAAGCTCAATGCCATATTATAAAAATGGATTACGTATACAATAACATCTAAATAATAATACAAAACAACAAAAACATGCAATCTAACTCCAGGCACCTCCAGGTTATTTGTAGTACCGTAACATTCAAATTCATTGAATTTCGACATAATTCAATTTGATTTAATTACCGTAATTCAATTACAGCTGCATTGGCAACATTATACTCGCATATTTGTGCTTCCCCAAATAACCAACTTTGGTTCGCCTTTTTGCCAGTTTCTGCTGGTGTTGTATGTAGCGCATGTGTGTATCCACTAGCCAAACAATAAACTAAATTAGTTATGATTAGATCCGAGTAATATCCGATCAATTCCTGCCGGATGCGGCCGTAAAAACACACGCACGGCCCCGCGTGCGGGTGGTGAACACAACGCGCAACAAGAAGAAAGAGAAACTACAATATCGGCCGGTGCGAAACACAAAATGTATTGGCTGCGATTCGTTCAGTTAGTTGGCGTGACGCTTCCTGCTTTTCTCTGGAGAGATCAACGGACGTCGCATAATGAAATGGATAATAACACAATGCGACCAACTCGATGAGCGAAAGAAAATTGGACGCGAGACACGACATTCATGTTTTGCATTACGAAATAAAGCAAGCAATCGAATCGAAGTCGTAATTGAAGTGCAGCATACTTATTTTTTATTGCCATCTAGTGGATTAAATCATGCAATCTTGAAGCATGTGCATTTAAATGTAACCTTTTTCATTCTAGTACCATTATTTGGAGTTGGTGATATTAGCGGTGTGTGCCATTGCTTATATGCAGCTTATATGCAGTTGTTCGAATTTATTGAAGTATCGAGTTACATACTAGCAACCTGCGCGGTGCAAAGCGATAAATAAGATAACACTGATCGGGCATGACATGTCCTGAAATCACCGATAATCCGACGTTTGTTGGTTGTTGGTTTTTTAACCCTGCTTTTGGGCGCGCCGATACCATGCCATTCCGATGGCTATAAAACACATAGTTGATGGTTGGTCGACTATGAAATTTACCGGCTTCAGATAAACCAGCGATAAAAGAAATAATATGTCAATAATTACTTATGAAATCTAGATTTGATCGCAATATGGTTTATTAACATTGTTTACCGGACTCCTATTTTGTGTTCCACCACACCCCAGTAGAATGCGGAAATCGGAAAGTTGGAATCGTTAATTCCGCCAATTTAATTCCATATCCTAAGCTTCCATTTCATGTTGTAAAAGTTTTCGTTTTGGCGCGTGCTACAACACAATATTTACCTTCGTTCCGCCATTAGTTGCAGGCATGCCGTCGTTACCGTCAATGTGTGCTGTGACTCGTGTGTGTATGTGGATTCGTGTGAGTTGAGTTGTGTCAATTGCATAATAGTGCAGGTATAGAGAAATAATGCCACCAGCCGAAGACCTATCTAGCGGTAGGGCTGGCGTTGCAGTAGGAGTAAATAAATGTGGTGGCAAAACGAGGGAAGTCGGGCGACCCGGGCGCAAAGGTGTGTAATTTCAGTAGTCGTCGCATTGTCACGTGCCGGAAATCCAACCGCAGCAGTCAAACACAAATCCATTAGGACATTACATCCATTATATACCTACCATTTCATTTCAAGTCAGACTTGGAACTATAGTTTTTGTTAATGCCGTGACTGGCGTGTCGACGGTGACTGGTGGTGACTGATAAACAGTTTTGGCAGAATATAATAGGAAACATATTAAAAGTATAAGAGAGAACTCAATTATTGTTTTTGATTTGCAAAAGACGATTCCCTATTTTTTGTTCTTTCTGTAAAATAATATTGATATACATCAATTTCAAATTTTAAAAAATAAAACATTGAACGATGGAACGATGAATTTATATTCAATAATATTGTTATTCAATGATACACAATTCAATCCTTGTTTTAGATTTAGCCCATTCAAACAGTGGTATTCTGAAAAAATATATATTGTTCTTTGTGAAAAGTTATACCTACTTATGAGATTTTTTGCGATTATATTGAAGCCTCCTTAGCTGTTAAAAACATTTCACAGTTTGAAGCGTTTGTAGTGTAGACTATTTTGACCGTTTAGAGACTTCAAAAGAACCGCAATAGAACCTCAGAAGTGTAATTTTTCATAATGAACAACTTCTTTTTCAGTATATCACTGAAGAAGTCTATTAGTTCAATATTATATGTAGAAAAACATCCTCATATTATTTTTGGGAATAATATTGCTATTCAATATTGGGTAAATATATAATTTCTGCCTGGTTATGCTGGTGCATCTGTACCCATTCGCACAATGCATGTTATGTGTGAGGTGAATGGTGATGCAACTGTTTTTGGGAGTGATGAGCGCGCGTATAGAGGCGTGCGAGTACTACCTACGTGTATCACAAGATTTATAAGTAGCGCTCGGCATGCGGAGAATGCTACTCATGCTGGCTCTAGCCTAGCTCATCCCTCCCGCGAAGACGCCAACGCGTCACTGGCAAAGCACCCACCCGCTCGACTCCCGAATCGCGGGGCGGAAGACCCAGCGGCGTTTCGGGAATGCACGTACGAACATATATTTCACGGTATCACGTGCGCCGTCGGGATGTATATATATGCGAATATGTGTCCTCCACCTGCGAAAACTTAGACATTGCGAGGACAACCGCGTCGAGCGCAAGGAGCGGGCGAGGAATGCTTAGTAGTCCTTCATCTCGTTCACAAACCCCTTTAACCCCCTTCGCCGGGGCAAGCGTCAGCCCACATTCGCCTTTTCCTTGCCTCCCTGTGTTTCCGGTCCTTCTGTTTGACATTCTGTTTATGACATATTTCATATACAGGATACTCCTTGCAACTAATTTGATTCACATTTAATCATTTCTGGAAAGCGAGTATGTCCTGGGTTTCTGCTTTCCACCTACAAGAGCTTCATATAGGAAACTATATGATTTTCTCCTCATTCACCTGTAAAAGTTTCTAAAATATTCGAAGCTTTCAAGGATAATCGAAGATATTAAGATGTCAGGAACTGCTTTGTACCTCAATAATTCGAACAACTTTCTTCTTCGTTCGAAATAGCTCTGGGGGTAGCAACTCGAGTGAGATATGCACCCCCCCATGTTCCCACAACCGCAAACGTCTATCTCTGGTATTTGCTAAACGTTCCCTTCAGCCAACAACAGTCCAAGATGAATTAGAGTTGGCAGACTTATTGCTTGAGCAATGTTCAAATTACAACTTGGAATCTTGATGATTTCATGACTTGATGTTATCAAAATCTAGATGTCTTACTATATGGAATACAGAAGGGAAAGGGGAACTAATTGTAATTATAATTAAATCAAGTTCATGTAACTTATTTTCTAATGAATTAACATCCTTGCTAATGCAAATGTTTGTCCGAGTGCATAATAGAGGCACTTTCAACACTAGGTATACACAGTGCTTTTTCTTCGACTACCTAATGATAGTATTAATTATGTCCTAGCATATTGTCTATTTACTATGTTAAATCTGTCCTGATGGTGATGTACTGCTAAACTGCAGTTCTTCAAACTCCAGCAGCTGCACAGCAAGCAGTAGGCAGTTTTGGCAATTTGCTGTGTGGTGCTGTGAGTTTATATCACCCACAGCCTCTTTTATGTTTCACCTAATGTTGAAGAGGTCTATTCAGGTATCTTGCAGTTGTTTACATTAACAAATCATCATTAACATATCATTACCTTCTTTGTGTTCTGCTCATCTTGTGGTTTGTGGACTGTCCCTTTGAATTTTATAGGTTACAGTAGCCAACAGTGCTTAAATTCACTCTAAGCTCCTATTTGGATTAAAGTAGTAGTTTAAGAGTGGTCCTATAAAAATATTTTTATAACATTTATAAATGTAAACGCTTTTCTGTACAATTTCAATGAAATAATGGAATATGGTATTATTGGATTATGCTCTGAAAATGTGTGAGTGCGTCTGTGTGTGCTCTGTATCGGATCAAACGACGACCTATTCGCAGCGGTCATTGGTCACTCGGAAAGCTTTTTCATGCTAATTGGCGACATGAAACTCGTAATTATATTGTCTGAATTCGACACCGCGAACCGAATGAATTATTGCAGTCGCGCTCTGAAACCAAAGCTCCCCAACTAATATAACCCCACAATCCACAGCTCGTGTGCTTGTCGCACTCGTCCAGTTGAGCCAATTCCACATTGGTTTCTGCATGCAGAATGTGTAGAGGGTAGAGAGAGTCGTCCGTGTTTCACAGCAATCGAACCGCTGATTTCCGATGCTGCTGCTGATGCAGTTTTTGACCGGCGAGCGCCGACGGACAAATATAATGGCAAATTGGACATTTATCACGATGTCATTCAGCGCTGCACATCCAATAATTGCATCGACGGTTATAACCAGTTCAAACACTTGCAGCGACCATTCCGTTTTGGGAACGATTTTAAATTTCGAACAATGCTGAAATTCTGTGAATGCATTGCGATTGCAATGTAGGGAAACGACCTGTATCAGACAGTCTGTGTGTACATTTGATGTAGCTGTATCATCAAAAAATATGAATTCATTTACATAACTTTACCTCTTTCAACCTTTCATCGTCGAAGTGTATTCAAACAAACGCATTAATTGCGTTATGCGGTTGAGGCTGAAACAGTGCGTGTGATCAACGTGCATGAAGGCGTTAGTGTTGAAAATAGTTTTATTTATATCTTATTCAGTTTTCAATGCGAGAACTCGAAATACAAAACATTAGAACCAAAAACTGTATTTATTCTAAACAGCATAAAATTCCAGTCACTTGTGTTCATTTCGAAATTAATTCAGATTTTATTTTTAGTATTTCTTGAAAACCGCGCAAAACAATGCATTACAACAAACGAAATCATAAAAATTCATTCACATGAATTTTAAATGTAATAACAAACTGCTCATAAAGTCATCACAGCAGCACTATTTGGGCCTAATTAAGACGTTTCCATTTCAATCCCATTAATTTTAAAGTTTTTAATGCTCATTTGTACAAATGTATTCGTAGAATTCGCTACATTTCCTTTCCAACTGTTTTAACATAATTGATGATCTGGATATCTTATTCTAACGAGTCTGACGACTTATTAATAAGCAAAACAACAGCTCATAAGAATGTGAAATAAAACAACTACGAACCACATATAGGAATAACACATTAATAAATGAATTACAGAAGAAAAAATATCACTAATTGAGTTGTAATTGCCAGGTGGCGTTTGCGGAAAGCTCGGTTCTCAATTCTTCTTCACATATACTCGACACACTCATTAATTAATTTATTCGTATTTCTAGTTGTTCAGTATTTTATTAATTCATGTTTTGTGGCTTGCAAGTTGTGAGTTGTGATTATTCCGACATCTTACATGATGAGTACCGTGCGTGTTTTTACTGTTTGGTATTTATGTGATGTTTTCTTGTTGCTTCTTGTTTCGTTTGGTGTTGTGTTTTGTATTAATGTCTGTCTGTCATGCTGCAAATTGAAATGTAGAATAAAATATTTATGCAAATCAGATTTTGCGTTCATTGGAGCTGAATTTAAATAGAGTGCATAAACTGCATAATTTCTATTGCCGGCGATGGAAAACAATTAATTGAATAGAAAGAAATTAATACCAACACCAAGAACACCACCAATTAGTTGCAATTGGTTTAAACATCATGCATTGTGAAATGCATCAGTCGTTATGATTAATTAATACGAATTAACGCGGACGAACGCCCTGAATTGTTATGCGTTTTATTCGTTTTATCCGCTTATTAAACACGAATGAAGCGCGATTCAATCTCAGCAATGCTGTAATATGAAATGACTTTTTAATTAAAAGCAGAATTTATTTCTGAATTTATTATTTGGATCAATACAGGGTGTTTACAGTCTTTAAGTCGATTAACCAACATTTTAGTCAGAGACGAGATCATTTTTATTTTGATTTGTTATTTTTATTTATAAGAAATTTATAAAATATTTATTGCCCCACCAAGCAGACAGATTTTTTGAGGTCTACCAGCGTCACCTAGAAATAATATCGTAAATTATTTTTTATTAAAAATAGAAAGGAATTACCACCTCAGTAATGATCCGACTTATGGACTTATTTTGAGGTGCATAATAATAATAAGGAATAATTGAGTTGAAATTGTTCTCTTGTCAATAATCATAAAATAATTGTAAATATACAATAATTTCATTACATTTTTTTAAATCAGATAAATATGCCGATCTTTTATTTTAAAGCTGCCCAATTTAATAACAAATAATTTGAAATAGTGTTATTGTTGTATAACAATAAGGATTAAACAAGCTAAAATATTTGAATATGGAAATAGTAAATGTTATGCCATTCGGGTTTCCATTGTATTGATGTTAAACTTCGACTTTGCCATTAGTGTGCGGGAAGGGTTGAAAGATGGGCCATTTGGTGGCAAGTGAAGCAACCCTTTGAGTCCTTTCCGCTCCCTTCCGCTGCGCTGCTTCCTTTCCTGTGGTGAAACGCACGCGTTCGACAAGACAATCAATCCGATCGCGACCCCTTGTTAAATCTTAGATTTTACCCTGTGCATCAGATTGATGTGTTTGTGTATGTATTTATAAGACTTACGCCTCCTGCTTCTATGCTTCCATTCCGGGGGTTGGAGATGCTGCGCCGCGGCGTCAATAAGCACTAGCATCAACAACGAATTCGTATTACCTACCATCGAAGTAGATAACTCAAAACTCAAAACATCTTAGAGTATGCTTGCAACTCGAGATTGAACATCAAGAAAATGCAGAGGGGGAAACTGGAAGGATTGATATATTGGATTAAATCTTGAGATGTTAATCACAGTTTGGTTGCAGTGCATGTTAGTGTTATCAATGTGCGGTTTGTTGCCATTAAATTATTAAACCGTTGATGCTAATTACGAATTTTGAAGAAATTTTAATAATAGTTATTTGTGATACTAATGCGGTACAGTAGAGACTTATTTTACGGGTGGTCGTAGAAAAACTTTTTTCACTTGTATATGTACAGGCTGTTTATTTAATAGGGGGATGACATCATCACATCCTGTTGAACACCCTGTACTATAAAAATATCACATTATCAATACTTTCATATTCAATTTAATTCATGAATCAAACTCGCTTTGAGGTTGCCGAAACGTCACACATTTAATTCATTTTCATAATAAAGCCATGATGCCTAAAAGCCAGGGCGAACCACAAAGGAAGCGGACTTTAAATGTCACTTTAAATTTGGTATTATCATCGAAATGGGATATAGGATGACACCATTGACGTGTGCATTTGAATACATCTCATAAATACGACTTGTGTGACTTTATCTAAATTTATATTGATCTGAATCAAATCAAATATGAATGTTATACCACCTACGGCGCATTTGTAATACAGAGTGTTTCGCCTACTCTATAATAAGTTAAAACGGTTAAAACAGTATTAAAAATTCCAATGCATTGCTAAATTACTATTAGTTCTTGGTTATAGATGTGTTCCGTTGAAAGGTTGTTTCATTAATGATACGTTTTATTATACAGAATTTTAGTTTCTAGTTTTCGGACAAGTTTTTAGACTAGATTTTAATACTTTTAGGGGATTATTAATTTAAAATAGTCTGCATCTCGTAAATGTAGTTCACTTCACACACATTTTTAAAACTTCCTTGTACTAAAAACCTTATCTGCAATACTACTTTTATATTTCCTATAATGCTATAATTATAATTATTTAATCATTTCTATCTACTCTCCTTGGAATTCTTCTTGAAAATGGTTTGTATCAAGTGTATGCGCTTCGTATCGGTAGAGAGAGATATGATATGGTCGTACTCGTATTTGCATTCCGCTTGTTAATTATAATGATTGCGCATTAAGGTCGGATGCGCAAGCGCCGAATGGAAATTATATGAATTCGCCTCGCGATACGTGTTCGCGCGTTCGCCACCACAATGCGCGCCCCGCGATTCAGACACATGATACTTATATGATTATTATGATTGCCATTATATGGCCTAATTAAATTCATACAGTTTAATCGCCCTCCACGTCTGCGAATCATCGCCTGCCTCCAGTTTGGTTCTTCGGTGCGTCGTCGTTAAATCGCCGCCTTCGTTATCGGTGGTTGTACTTGGTTGTACTCGTTGCTTGATTGATGTACTGATTGTTCATATACCTACGTTTATTTCTAGATTTTTTTTGCGCCTTGTTCGAGTTATTGTTTCTTGTTTTTTGTTTTATGCTTTACCGGATTAAAAAAAAATGAACAAGTAAATTTAATAAGATTTTAATTGATGCCCATCATGTGATGTATTCATATTTTATACTTTTATACTTGTCTCTTTTGATGTCTGATGAGTATCTGGAATTTTTATTAATTTCGTTTCATTCCGATTCTATTTGTCCAAAGTTATGATTGCTGTGCGTTGCCTAGTTTTGGAGTGTTCTTTGCTTGTTTGTCAGTTAGTTTGGAAGTAATCTTCAAGGTGGAGCAGCGAAGTAGTTAGGCACAGGGCATAGACGTGCGATGAACATTAATGATCTTCAATCTAATTTAATCTGACAGTTATATGTTCGAATATGTTCCTAGTTATGTTGCCTTTGCAGTCGGCATGGATGACAAGATATTACCGAGATTAGAAATACATCGAAGCAATGTCGTCAACGGAACGAGGAATCGTTAAAAAATGAATTTGAAATGAGTAATCTTCAACGTCTCATTAACATGTCATGCGCTCTCATCAATTATCTCCTCTCGCAGCAATCTCACATTTGATTACATTCGTGCTTTTTGGTTCTTTTTGATGCTCGGATTTAAATTGTTTTAAATCTATTCGATAAATAAGAAGCGATCCGACAATATGGAGTTTATGGTGTGAATCGATTGATGCTCTCCACAATGCAAAACCCTCTTATACACATTCACATCTAGAGATTTAATCTCGGCCAAATCACTGAAAATCTCCTCCCTATATTTCGAACAGCCCTCGCCCGATCCAAATCCCGTGACTAAACCTCCTTTCCATTTTACCCGCGCACACATACACAACCAACACGCCGGCGTCCATCGGCTGAATATTTTTAATAATGCAGGATTTTTTAATAAGTAAAGTACATAAAATAAGGGGGTGGCGCGCAACTTACGTGCATATAAAAATGACCGGTAGAGATTAGCAAGCGGCCGGTCGTCGGTTTCATCGCCGTCTGAAAATGCTGAAAGAATATACCACCGGGTGAGGGGATTACGTTCAAACCGCATCGATATACCTACCACGTGCGAGGAGCCCACGGCGGAAAAAAAATCTTCATGTACGCTCTGTCGGTTGCGCGCTCATTCGCACCCGATTAGAAAGACCTCGTTTTTCTAATTACGAAACGAGCCGCAGTAGAGTGCACGAGGGGAAGATGATCCAGCAAAACATCCGCCGAAACACGGAACTTCATCAAGGAATAAAAAGGCGCGCAAGGGTTTTATTCTGTGCGAAAACCACGAGTGGTTTAAGTAAATAGAAACGAAAAGCAAACAAAATTTACAACACCAAATAACATAAAATAACATAAAATTGTCGTATCATAGTGCAGGAGAAATA
>JARJDQ010029650.1:0-12917 GCA_030264215.1 Geostiba sp. GC000077
AGCTTTGCAATGCAAACAAGATGGCTGCATGTGGATAATCTTGCGAATAGTAAAGGATCTATTCGAGCGTCGATTGTTTTTCATGACTGTTCTTGCCCTTGCGTCAAATTAAAACCTCCTTTAAAGGTTTTAATTTTCCTTGCGTTGCGTTGTGCATTACGACGAATTATAACCTGACCTTTAGCGTTTAGACTTTAAGCGTAGCAATGCGAACAAAATGGCTGCATGTGGATAGTCTTGCGAGTAGTTAAGGATCGATTCGATCGTCGATTGTTTTTCATAACGACGCGCTGCGTGCATTGAATATGCGCGACGTTGCCGACGCACGTCCCGCGGAATATTAATGGACGAGCGTAAGGAACGTGTCGCGCGTCGGCAATGCGATAAATTTAGGCGTATATGTTCGAATTGCCTGTTAAATATGATATCCGGTGGCGCGGCTGCTTGATGCCCGATGCCTCCCGATGCGGTGCGTCGGCGTTGTGCGGACATTGGTGCAAACGTAGTGACACCGAATGCAGGCAGCATGCTAATGAAGCCCAAGAGGCACAAGAGCTGAACCTGAAAGAAACGCGCATTGTTTCCTTCACGACCTCGACGTCACCAAAAAAAAAACAAAACACAACGTGTTGTTGTTGTTTAGGTCCAGCTTTAGGTTTAAGATTAACTTTAGCTTCAGTTGGCGTAAGGCACGTTTCACAACACGTTGTTGTGAGAAAAGAGCACATCGCACATAAAACGGTGCACATTTGGTGTGATTTGGTGTTGATCGTGTTTGGTAAGTTGTAACGTTTTAACACGAGACAGAAGGCGCGCAAATAAATCATGCTTTGGATGTTTTAGAAGCGCGGTGACTCGATTTTATGAACTTCGACAGCTGCGCACCATCGATGATTTACATTGTTACTAATTGTTTTCTTTTTGCCTGCCCAAGACAAATAAGCACCAAAGCACTAAAGTACCAAGCATGTCTAATGCTGGCGCACCGAGTGCTTTTACAGGGTGTTCATTTAGCAGAGGTATGGCGTCATTGATGGCAACATCACGGCTCCAACTTGAAAATTTTGTCAGGCATGGAGAAACCTGTTTTGTGTGCCTTCCACGACTCTAACCTCAAATTTGAGGTTTGGAGGCATGGTGCGACGTTGTCATTTTGAACATTTCATCAATGACGTCATGAACGCCCTGTATTACACGTCCAGCGGTCCAACAATGGCGGCCAACAGCGCACGGAATGCAGCGGGGTGAAAGAATGCCCCTATCGGATTGCAATTAATGAACAAACAACGAATTACTCGCATTCTGTCCGTGCCTGCGCCCGGCTTTACACAAGCATTCTTTTGCCTGCCCCCAACCTGCAACGAGATTGAAATCGATTCAATGAATGTATATGAATGAAATTAAATTCATATTGTTGGAACTGATGGTCAATGGAGAATTGTGAGAATTGGCAAAACGAGCGTTTCTTCCACTCATCTGTTTTGTTTCAAACGTTTCAATTGAACTCGAAATCGTCTCCACATCTGGTCAGCACCAGGCACAGCCCTCAACCAGCATCGAAAAGTTCCCATTTTTAGTGGGAATTTCCTCCGCTCTTGAAGTGCAGAGTGCACATAAAGATATCGGCTTCTTTTCTGAAAGCAGGTATTAGCTGTGTACCGAGAACAGTGAACAGGAACATATAACGAGGCATCTTTAACTTTTAACTCTCTTCAAGTGTGTTCTAGAGTTGATGCATTTCATCATCATCCGCTTCTGCATTGTGCTACAGGCGGTGATGGTGCTTCAAGTCGACATTTATCACCCAGACATCTTCTTAAGGCAACACAAAGCAGTCGCGCACACAGCGCCACCTACGCGCGTTGCAATTAAGTGGCAATAGCGGTCATTAGCGTACGCCGTACGCTACCAACGCACACGTAAAACGCACGAAATCCCAAAATGAGGAAATTGCAAAATAACACTTCAATAACTCTGAGACTCTTGAGGTTAAACTACTGAACTTAATTAAATATGCGCGGCGTGCCATCTATGAACGTATAGCATGTGGAACGTTGCGCTATGAGATTTGAGGTTGGGTCAAACTTCTTGCGAGCGTAATGTCGGCCTCTTACGACCGGGAGCGTAATTTTTCAATTGAAGTAATGCGCGTTGTGTCAATCACGACTCGTTATTTACTGCTGAGACTGCGCTGTTGCCAAATGCATGAGCACTCTGTGCATTCACCAACGGTGTCTGATTACAAATGGCAATGCTTGTAATGTTCAATGTTGTAATAACCCAATAACATTTCTGGTTCTCGAGATTTCGAGCTTTCGAGGTTTCCGCAGTTCAATACATTTCATTATTCTTAGTACACACAGGGTGGACTAAAATTAGTGGAAAAACGCCAGGTAACTTGTAACTTGTAGTTTATTTCAAAATATAATGATAATCATAATACTATAATGCTGTGAAAGTCTTCGTTTGGCCTCAAGAAGTCCACAAATTTAAAATTTGTAGGTTATAAATATGCATAATAACAAAATTCTTAGTAAAAAAAAAAAGAATAATTCTGGTTATATGTTATTACTTCCCAGAAGTGTTAGACTTTTACAACAGTTGCTGTGCAACGAAAAATAATTGTATTATTATGCATATTTCTAACCTAACAATTCAAAATTTGAAGACCTCGTGAGGCCAAACGAAGACCTCAGCAATTTGGTATTAAGATTATCGTTTTCTTTTGACATAAACTACAAAGTTACCTGGCGTTTTTCCATCAACTTTAGTCAAGCGTATAAAGGCACTTTCTACACAAACTGTACACACTGCTTTTTCTACGACCATGATACATTACTAATTTTTGTCAAATATCACTGTCACCTAAGTTACGCAGCTATACTCTATGCAAACTATACAATTCACTCGAAGGTGGAGATGGGGTGCAATCCGAGTTTGTCATTGCCTTGAACCGTGATAAATACGTCAAGGGTTGGTGCGGTTTAACCCGCGCCCGTGCTGTAAATCTGTATCTAAATTTAGTCATCTGGCGCCCAGCCGCGCGGCATCATCCACATTACTATAATAACATCGACACATCCCAACATCCAACATCCGATTCGAATTCATAAACCTGTTTTTTCCGTACACGTGGTGAGCAAAATAAACTGAGTTGTTTGGCTCTGAAATGCCCGGAATTGGATGATGAGAAAACACTTTGTTTAATTATCCGAGTTCCGAATGACGGCAGCAGTTGATTCATCGCGATTTATCGCCATTTAGTTATAATGGGCAAGCGTACAGCAACGCGCGCCATATTGTTGCCGAGGGGTTGCAACGGCAATAGATAATGCCCGGGGAGCAAAGGGGGGGCTTGGAGACAGATCATGGCTATGCATCTTGTCCCCCGTCCCCAGTGGTCGTAGTCCGGTCCCACCCATATGATGCTCGATGCTCTCCAGCGCCCGCTGTTTGCATTCAGGGTTTTTTTTTTCAATTCTCAATTGTCGGGGAAGGGTGCGTTCCGCGCCGCATTCATCACGCGGGCCGGGATTCCCCATGCATTTGCATTATTGCACGCTCTGCCGCCGACCCGCCGCCTCCACCGCTTGCGGTGGAAATTAAATGGCATTATGCGCGCACGCCGCAACCGCCCTTCAACTATCTATTACCATTACCACTATTACCAGTATTACCAGTCTTACCACCCGCATGCTATATATGCAACCAGCGATACACGACCCACGACCGCGTGTTTATTACCCCGGCCGCCGCACAACGCACATGTTTAACCACCAAGATTGGAGAGTTTGTAGTGTGCAAAATGCGAAAACCTTCGGCAACCATTTTGGCGACAACGAAATACACGACTTGGGTCGACGGTCGTCTCGTCGGCGTGTCAAATCGCATTGGAAAAATGGTCGAAGTAGAAGGCACACACGTGCGTGCCACATGTGCTGGCTGGCTGGCATTTCAGACCTGAGACCTGAATAACTCCCAACCAACTCGAACTCGGGGCCGTATTTCCGAATCCGATGCGCTGCAAAAAGCGACACCAAGTTGGACATGGAGCATTGGGCCATATGCTAATGAAAACGATTTTATGTTCCACACACACCTCAAAGCGATTTTGAGAAGTGCAGGTCAAGCACAATCACGCATTGTTACTTTTGCTTCGGCTTTAACCTTCAAGGAAATGTCTGCAGCTGCAGACAACAATTGTTTTGTTTCTACATGCAAATTTTTTAAATAGAATTATTTCGTCGAACCAACCATGGGCGCCATTTTGTATTATACGCAATTTGAGTTGCCTACAGTCACAGAAATATGCATATAAGGTTGCATGCTTTAAAACATGCACGATCACATTGCCCGATGCATAAATTAAATACAATTTTAAATCATTGTCTTCCCGTATACAGGGTTAGTGATTATTAACGTTGCACCAACCATGGACGCGTTTCGTGTCCATTTACTACTTTTGTAGAATGCCCAAGGCTCGAAACGCTTCCATGGTTGTGGGTTCGATGAAGACAATGATTTTAACTCCAAGTCCACTAACCTAACTTTCTTCGATGGAGTTAACCTCTTGTAATCTAAGAAATGGATGGAGCAATGACAACCAAGAATAGTAGCAATAGTAACGATTCTTGGTTAAGTATAATTAACCATTGGTTTACTTAGCTAACGTTTAAAAAACGGTTTTTGTTTTCTAAATTTAACTTTTACTTAACTTTCAGATCAACGAATGTCTTCACCATGATTCGTCACATAATCGGATTTTGCATCCTGGTGTGTCTTACCCTAGCAACTGAACAAAATGCCCTCTCACCAGGGACACCAGGTAATAGTCACACCTTCGATGCACCAATAAACACATCTCTATTTACTGATCCATCCATCAGCAGAACCATTCGATAAAAACGATGTCGAGCTGAAGCCAGCTGCAATGATGATGTCCCGAGACCCAAGCATCAAAGAAGACCTCGAATCCGAACCGGAAGCGGATACGGAGCCCATCATCAAGTTCTTCAATGCATCCAAGATCATCACACCACCGCAGTTCGCGAAGAACAAGAGCAGGATGCATTGGTTCATCGCCAAGCCGGCGGGGAGCACGGTGACGCTCAAGTGCAAAGCGACTGGTAATCCGGCGCCCAACATCACTTGGTACAAGGACGAGGAGTTGGCCAAGTCTCGGGAGCTCGGCATCATCCGCTACAGCAACTACTCCATCACGCTGGAGGATATCGTTACCTCCGATCAGGGCAACTACACCTGCGTGGTGTGCAACCCTGGCGGGTGCATCAACTTCACCCATCGGCTGGACGTCATCGGTAAGTGATTCCGATCAGGTTGCACCACGTGTTATCATTATCATCAATCGGGTCAAAGCTTCTCATTTTGGAGGTGGCCAAAGTTTCTAACTATGGTGGGACTGTGGGGCCACCCATGGGTCAGTTAAAAACGTCACCATGTCAACCAAGTGTTATCATCAGTCAGGTCAAAGCTTCCCATTTTTGACATTTTTAATGTTGGGGACTGTGGGGTTGACCCATGGGTCGATAAAAACGTCAAATCATGGTGACCCTTGGCTGGATTGCTCAAAAGACGTCTTTGGTGGCTCGGGTAATCTCCGGATTCGTCTGGTTGCACCAAGTCAACCAAGTGTTATCATTAAACGGGTCAAACCTCAAAATTTCTTACGTTTCTAACGTTGGGGACCGTGGGTTTCACCCATGGGCTATAAAACACGTTACATGGTCATCATGTGGAAGCTTAGGCCGGATTGAACATAGGACGTCATCAGTAAGCTCAGGTCAAAGCTTCCCTTTTTTGACGATTCTATCTGTGATGACTATGGGGACTCATATGGGTCCCTTCAAAACGTTTAAAAGGGTAAAGGTTTGATCGGATTGACCATACAATATAGAGCGAGTGTCCGCGCGGCCGTACCTCAAAGACGGTGCGCCCGGCAATCAGACCGTCCTAGTGGGCACCAATGCCACCCTCATGTGCACGTTAATCCTGATTGACCTGCAACCGTTCATGGAATGGTACTATTCGAATGTGACGATCAAATCGTCGCTGAATGATACGCTCAACAAGAACGAGGACATTTCGACGTCGTTCAATGCGACCCCGCTCGCGCTACTCAAGCAGGTATTGAGGTTATACTCCGCCTGTTCACCATTCGGTTGCGGGACCACACAATCTTTATATTTGTACCTACACGTTTCTTCAAAGTCAAGGTGCTGGTTACTGATTGATTCATTGTGTATTACTGGTTAAGGTTGCATGCCCTCTGTGTTTTCATATCCTCTGTATCTTCTTCCTTTCTTGGGGCCTTGGGACACATTGTAGAGCGCTTCATGAATAAGCCGGTTATCTTGGGCGATCTGAGTCGCAACTCGACGGTGCTTATCGGGCGCACGGCGAAGCTGAATTGCACCACCCTCACTGACATGAGCACCGCGAAGCACTGGTTTAGGGGCCGGAAGAATCTAACGGAGGAATCCAAGGTATCGGATGTCTTCACATTTCACATGTGTGTGACTAACACTGCACTCTGCACCAAGCGCGCATCTCAATGTACTTAACTGATCCAATCCTTGTGTGCCACTAGATGAATTGTCATGATGAAGTGCTGGTGATACAAAATGTCACCCATGAAGATGAAGGCTGGTACACTTGCTACGCGGCGAACTCGTTGGGCCACACCGTTGCCGAGGGATATCTTCGCGTTGTGGATGTTCTGGACACACCCAATCGGAACGAGAAGATGTACTATATTATTTTGGTCGTTGGCAGCTCCATTTTTATTCTGGCACTGTGCATTACTATGTACTGGTTTAAAAAGTACAAAAGGTAGTTTCTGTGTTGAGGTTTTGAGGTTGACGGTGAATAATGTTTTGTGTGATGTTTAAAGAGAAAAGATCAAGAAACTGATTGCGTTGGAAACAGCGAGGGCGACGTTAGTGACCCAGTGGACAAAGCGAGTCATCGTTGAGAAGAAGTGCGATTCGGATAATGATCCCTCCGAACCATTGGTATGCTTTCTCTTCTTCTACTTCTTCGACCGTTTAATACCTGTGCTTGCTTTCAGTTGATGCCAGTCGTAAAGATCGAGAAGGCCAAGTCGCAGAACAACAACTCTGCAAATGGCGTCGGCACCGAATACGAACTGCCCATGGACTCTGACTGGGAGATCAATCGCGATCACATGGCACTGGGAAAGAGTCTCGGGGAGGGCGCTTTCGGGAAGGTTGTACGTGCTGAAGGCATGGGACTCATAAAGACTGGCGTTGTTGGTGTGGTTGCTGTGAAAATGCTCAAAGGTAGGAATTTTCCACATTTCCACTCAAACACCTTATCGTGACTTTATCGACCTCTAGAGGGCCACACGGACAATGAAATGATGGACCTGGTATCGGAAATGGAAATGATGAAAATGATTGGAAAGCACATCAACATCATCAATCTGCTTGGTTGCTGTACACAAAATGGCCCCCTGTACGTGGTGGTGGAGTACGCTCCGCACGGGAACCTCAGGGACTTCCTGCGACAGCAGCGCCCTTCGTCCGGATACGAACCTGCGTTTGGCATCGTCGACAAGGACAAGAAGAACCACCTCACGCAAAAGGACTTGGTTTCCTTTGCTTACCAGGTTGCCAAAGGCATGGAATATCTTGCATCGCGACGTGTTAGTTGATGAACCTTTGTAACCAAACGGAGCTAACCTCAAAAATGTGTAATTTCAGTGTATCCATCGAGACCTGGCTGCGCGGAACGTCCTCGTTAGCGATGACTACATCCTGAAGATCGCTGACTTTGGGCTGGCGCGTGATATCCACTGCAATGACTACTATCGAAAGACAACGGACGGTCGCCTGCCAGTCAAGTGGATGGCACCGGAAGCGCTCTTCCATCGTGTCTATACAACGCAATCGGATGTCTGGTCATACGGCATCTTGCTGTGGGAGATCATGACCTTGGGAGGTAGGACTGTCTATACCAAATAGAAGGTTTATACATATCACTTTGTCCTCTGGTAGGGACACCGTATCCCTCGGTGCCGAGCGTTGAACGCCTCTTCCAACTGTTGCGCAGCGGACATCGCATGGAGAAACCGCCGTGCTGCTCCCTGGAGATCTACATGCTGATGCGCGAGTGCTGGAGCTATCAGCCGACGGAGCGGCCCAACTTCACCGAGCTGGTGGAGGACCTCGACCGCATACTGACCATCACCGCCAACGAGGAGTACCTCGACCTTGGTCTGCCACCGTTGGACACGCCACCCTCCAGCCAGGAGTCGAGCTGCGAAGAGGACGAGAGCTATTATTGAATTCCCGTGGGCGGCGGCGGCGGCGGCGGGAATTTCATTTGCTAGTCATCTAATCCAGCATGTGTGTAAATAGAGTACTCCGTCGACATAGACATAGATCAATCTAAAGTGACATCATTGTAGGTTATGAGGTTACTACTCTAACCTCAATATCACGTTTTGGTGCTAACACCAAAAATCTCAACAAAGTAACGACGCAAATGTCAATTAAACTCAGTATTAGTGTAAACTCTGTATCCTCTGACTGCTATGATACCAAAGCGGATATCTCTTCAGAGGCATACATAACCTAAACACCTAAAAACCTAAAATATTTTGTAGCGTCCAAAACGAAGTTGTTTTCTTCTCTTCTTCACTTCCGAGGTGTTTTTGAATTTATACTGCATCAGTGTACCCATGGTAGGATCGGTAGAATGGTAGTATTGTACATATTTATTTAAATGGAAACAACCCGGGCATTTACCACGAGGCGGGCGAATGTGCAATTTCAAATGCACGAAAGCACAAAGCGCGCCCCTTTTTTTTGCGTTTGCTGCCCCCTTCGCACAATTCGCTTTTATGTGCAACAAAACGTGCATGCATGACTTTATATTATTATATTTTATTACTGGTACTATTACGGCGTTGTGTTGTTTAATGCATATAGCAATATTATAACAGTAATCGTTTAACCCAACGTACAAATGTTCTAATTGTTGGCGCTTTTGCAAGCCCATCAGAGGCGCGCGGCAGTTGAAATAAAGTTTTAAATAAAACCCACCCCCCCCAGCATCATGACGTTTTATTTCCACCTTCCACGAATCGTTAAATCTTGAGCACTATTCAAGCAAATGAGTGGAGAAATATTTTCCACTTCTATATTTACATTCTTGGGCAGTTTAAATGTTGATATTTGTATCGTTTGCGCCATTTGTGCGCTGTATTTAATGAATTCCTCGTTGGCATTTGCACGCTGAGCAATTACATCAGAGAGAGAGTCTCGGCTCAGCGTCTCGGAGCACTAATTGCCGTAATTCATTATAATTAATTCGCTAATTTCTATTTGTTATTGGAAGGCATTTGAGCTCTTTAATTAACGTTCCACGTTCCAGGTACATTGTTGTTACCTACAATTTTCGGTTTGTGAAGTTTTCAAACTCTAACCTAACTAACTGCAGTGTCGAATATCACGCTAGGCAACCAATTATTGGGTTCAACCAAAACATTTTGGTCTTGTGTCCAATTCTTAATCTTATCTTGAAAATAATCAAGAAATATATTTTACTCTTTGCTTTGTAATTTGGTATATTCTTGGTCTTTCAATCTTGTCTTGAAGTAATAAATCTTGAAAATATTGCGCCATCTATGTATATCGGTCTTTTCCCGCCTTTTCCCGTCTTATAAATGCTTAACCTCAAAAATCCCAAATACCGGGTGTTTTTTTGAATAACAGACGTTACGTATACTCCAAAATCAGACAGACTACTATTTTTCAAATGCCAATAAATATTTACTGATCGTTCAAAGTTTTTTGATTTTATATATGTTCGGGAAATAATCATTAACGTTTTCTTATGGCAGGTTCACAACAATAGTAACATCTGGACCTACAATTTTCGGTTTGTAAAGTTTTGATACTTTAACAAACAGCTGTGTCAAGTATCCTGCTAGGCAACCAAGTATACCTTATTCTCGAAGCAACCAAAAGCCAGACAATACTTTTTTAAAAGCCAATAATAAATATTAACTAAAAGTTCAAAGGATTTTCATTATATGTTCGGGAAACAATCATTAGCCATGTTTTTATGGAATGCCCAAGAATAGTAAAGACTTTTGGCCCTTCTTCGTTCGCCTCATTTCGCTGCGTTGTACTTTTTTCCTAATAACCCCCTCCGGAGCCGGAGCCAAGTCGAGCAGAAAGTAGCCGAGCATCAAGGCGGTGGTGGGCTAGGTTAGATTTAATCTTGATAAGAGATAAAAACGTGCCCCAGACGGGTGAAATTGGGCGGAGGGGGCGGACGTAGGTGTGAGTGGATGGCGCTGGACACCGTGCCCGGCAGGTTTCCATTCTTTGGGCAGCGGCGGACATTGCACAGACGAGGTCGCCCCCAGGCCCACCCGCCCCCCGGTTTGAAAACCGTGTGCGGCGTGCGCGATCCATCATCGCTTGACAGTCGCATGATTGCCACGGGCACGAGCTCACACACACACACACCCACACACCCTCCCCAATGACGTGTACTTGCACAGAGAGACCACCCCCCCGCACGGCACGTAAAGCACAATGTCATGGTGGAAACGCAGAACGCACTAAACGTGTATTACTCATTCTGCGCCGAAATCAATAATTAATTACTCATTTACCAGGATGGAGAAAAAAAAACAACACCCATACTGTCAAATCCTATAATAACCAAACATAACCAAACATAACGATATACCTGCACTATGTCAAAATGAAACATCCAATTAAAAATATCTTCAGTTGGTTGCAGGTAATAGAAATGCTTTTGCTTATAATTGGCAATAAGATCTCAGCATCTTCCATCTTCTTTATGATTCGTCCCGGAGCGAAAGCCACCGGAAAACTTGTTAGGATTTTTCATTTTCAATTTGGCGAAGGGAAGAACTAGCAAACAGATAGAGCCAACCAGCACTACCACTTGGGCGCCGCAAAGGATTTGTGCTCGTGCCGCCGTGCATCGTGCGAATAGAGCACAAGTGAGGTTAGGTTAAGTTAGGTGCCGGCCATTCAATGTGCGCAACTCCACCTGGAGCTAGAGAGCTTCGTTTATTTCGCGCCGCCGCGACGCAATATCATATAGCTGCTGCAGGGGTGGTGGTGTGGGGTGTGGGGTGTGCGATTTAAGGGCGCCCTCGAGGATCGTAAAATTTTTGAATCAAACCTGCGTGTAAATTATTTTACATTTACATCTACCATTCGCTCGGTGCTGCCCTGCGGGATTATCGCTTTCAGTTTTTTTCCTATTTCCCAAACGCGCACAGGGCCGGCACTAGAACAACATAACCTAAACATTTAGAGAATAAACTAAAATGATATAACCTTACTTTTTCGTAAACGATTGTGTGGTTGCGATGCAGATGCAGTTGTAGACTGAATCCGATCCTGAGTGACGAAGGACTGAGGATGCGGACGATACAATTTTGCTATGTTGCTTGGCAATACAAAGTAGGCAGCGTACAAAGAGCAGGAAGCGCACCAGCGACCTTAATCGCATTTAAATATAAATTGTTTTATTAAAAGAAAGCGCTCCGCGAGCGTCCTCCCGGCCGGCAAAAAAAAGAGGAAAGGTAAACGGCCACTTGCCTTCGAGGGAGGTTCCTCCTTCAGTCCTTCGTTCTTCGAGAGTTTATTATGTTTTATGATAAGTGGCAGTTCATGTCGGGTGCTTTTATGCCTTGGCAATGCCCATGACTGCCATGCATAAATCCGAGGATTCGAGGATCCGCGCGAAAGCAACTTTCTTGCCTTGCTGAAGGGCTGCAAGCACACTGCACACACCAGAGCAATTTTGAGGCGCTGGCGGACGGGACGCCCAGTTTATGTTTAATATTAGAAACATTTGATGCTGTTTAGTCGGCTCGCTGAGCACACTCCGGAATGCGGATGTTTCCGCTTCGACTGTTTGGCGCTTGGTTTGGATTTTCTTCATTTGCACCCCCTCCCCCACCCCGCGCACATTTGTTTGTTTGTTCTGGGCGCTTAACGAGCGCTCCCACACACAACAAGCAGCCGAGCAAACCGAAACAAAACCAGGCAATGGCTTCCAATCCAATCTTAAGTTAAGTTAAAATGTTATATGCATTTCCCAATTCTCGAATTCTACCATACCACATTCTAAAACCTCGTTTACAGAGAACACTGAGAGCACAGAGCGCATCCTTTTATTTGTGTTTTGCAGTTGTACTTTGTACGATTATACGATTGCTCGAATACCCGAAGCACCGCTCTACTTTTGCATTTTAGGTTAGGTTTTCGCTGGCCGCCATTTTGTTGTTTTACTTTCAACTTTCAATGCTTTGCTGTTTTGCATTCAACCGATTCCAACGGCTGTTTGAGGTGGCCGGTGTTGGTGGACCGTCGTGCCATATACATCCCAAACGACGTCATGACCCCCGGACCCCAGCAACCACGACCACGGACAATAAGTTTCGCCGCTTTATCATCCACTCTCAGCCGTCAGCAGCGTCACACCACCATCACGCCTCGACACCTCACATGCATGTGTTGGCTGTTTGGCTGTGGAAAATGCAAAGTACAAATTGGATTGTGGCGCTGCTGAGGATGAGAAGTAATTCGATAGAAAAGCAATTTGTGCCCTATAGTTACCATGAGCACTAGGAAATGCAAAAGATAACCTTAAACCTTAACAAGCCTTAACACGGATATACTTACAAGATTACAACAACATCTATTTTTATTACACATGTGTAATTGATACAGGTGTTGAGCGTTGTGCGTGACTGCGTGGCAATTATTTTATCTGCTCCCATAGTCGAAAGCAATGTTTTCCAATCAATATGGTGGCTTTGAAAACAGTGCATTTCATATCAATTGAATTGAAAGTGTTTTCCACTTATATACCCTACA
>JARJDQ010029654.1:0-10577 GCA_030264215.1 Geostiba sp. GC000077
TTCGATTAATTTGGTGGTTTCAATAGTGCAAGATTAATTAATATGATATGTTGTGATAAATGGCGTTAATATGTTGTTGGAGCCATGTTTCACAAATGTTATTAAAATGCAGTATGGCATTGTACTAGCATTGCCCGGCATGTAAAAGATCCTTAACGTCACATTAAAGTATTGTTCTTTGAATAAGTAAACTATATCAGTTCAGTATAGAGCTTGAGTTAGAGTTTCACAAAGTGGAGCGAAATGCAAACTCAATTTATATTTAAAACGATACTCTTCTGTTATTTGCAATTCGAAGTGTCTATTATAGTGACTAATAGTTCTAAATTTTGGTATATGTAACAATGTAACTTTAACTTGCTATGGTTGCGCTTCTAGCAGATTTTTTGTAAAGTGCGTGCAGTGTTTGCTTTCCGCCATAGTTCGAATTACCAACCGACCAACAGACATAGTTAACTCAACGCAGAACGGGTGAAGGTACTTTTTACCTCTTGACTCTTTTAGCTGCTATATGGTACACGTTCATAGCTCGCAAGCTGCATTCACGATTTGAGCATGCGGAAGTGACCTCAAAAATTGCACCAGAAATTGGCGTGCATAAAATTGAAAGTGTTTCGCGGTGCATATGCATGCATTCCGCATGCCTCCTTTTTGGCGCATTAAATCGTTTCGATTTCGATGACTTCGTATTTAATTTCGTGCGGACATTGCGCGCCGCATTTACACGATTGAATTGGATTACGTAATTGGTGCTTTTGTCGTTTATTATTATCGCTTGACCGCCGCCGCCAAGTCACCGTGGAATTAAATCGGATCAAGCTCTTATTCTGATACGCACAGAGCATAAACGTTCGCAACGAGACATGAATCATTTTTCGAATTAAATTTAATGGAAATTTCAATATTTCCTCGCAGCTCGCGGCACTATTTGCAGTATTGTGCTTGTTGCTTCACTTCAGTTTATATTCGACAAACAACCGTCACAGCAAGACGTGTTAATATAATGCATAGTTGCCAAGTATACTTTTTTTGCCAGTCAGCTATATGAGTTCATTTATCTTGTTTCCAGAGGCAAATCGCTATCTTGCATTATGTGCATTGTTCAAATATCTCCTGCGACAAAGACAACTTAACTTTTACATCTGCGTTGTGAAATTTAAATTATTTTCGTTTTATATTATATCAATGAAATCAATTATTTTAAAAAATCATTTTCTTCGTCTTTGACTGTGTTTATAATCATATCATTATCGCCAATCGTATTTGGAATAAATGTATTTAACACTTCCTGTCATAAACATTACATGAGGTAACAAGTTGATGAAAGATTTGATATTTTATCTCCCATTTCTCTTACACAGTGCAGGAAAGGTGTAGGCCTATTTTTTATAGAGGCACTTTGCATAATGCAATTATTATCTTATAGTAATTGCGCTGAACTGCTGATTTGCGGGTATTATATTTCAGCTCTACAACAGTGAAATATGTAATTTCACGTATCGGCAAGAAACAATGCGTATTACATAACAATAAAGGTTGCATATCCAGCAATATATAAGCAAAATACACTACTCGTCAGTCGAGTAAACGAAATTTTCAGGAGAATTGCCAATTAATAACTTGCTCTATATTTTGAACGAATATTGTCAATAAATAAATACAATTAAATTTGACAGCATAATGAATTAACGAATGAATTATCTATGCTAGTATGTATTCCTTGCTTTCATTTGATTTTATTTAATAGAACGGAATATTCATCAGACGCATATTTTTGCGGGCAGGAATGAGTATTCCTTCATTAGTGACAAATTCCGTAGAAGGTTTTACATTTGTTTTTCTGCCCTATAAAGGAGTTGGATTACTATGTTTTTCTTTTGGTCCGATTTTTGTAGATGCTTGGCTGATAGTCGTAGGAAGGGTGTGCGTTCTCATTCACCTATTCACCACATACACATTGCGATCGCACTCACACGAACACTTTGTTTCAAATTAGTTCTTAATCCATAAATGAACGCTGGCTTCGACACACTAATACATATTGCATTGGCGGCCACCGCTGGGTGTTGCGTTGTTCCTCCACCACCGCCTCGAGAGGAAAAGAATTGCGTTTTTAAAAATTTTCAGCGTTAAATCGAATAAGTGCGAGGTGGTGAACGTTTCGTGGTCGTGGTCGTGGCTGGCCAGCCGGACTATATAAGACTTACCTTAGATCAGCGAATAGTCAGTGCGCCAGACAACGTGGTTTTCAGTACACAACATTTTCTAGTACTCTGCGGGTCCATAATCAACTCGTCAACATGTTCACCAAGGTACTAAACTTTACTTGTTGCCTTTTCTGGCTAAATTGTTTCGCTTCTAGATTTTGGCAATCAGTGCGCTGGTGGCTTACGCGCAGGCAGGCCTTTTGGGATACGGCCATGCGTCCTCCTATGCCAACACCAACCTTCATGCCGGTCCAGCCCATGTGGTAGCCGTCGCCGCCGCTCCAGTCCACGCTGCCGTCGTCCACGCCGCCCCCGCCGTGGTTGCCTATGGCCACGGTGGCTATTCTAGTGGCGGATACGGTATTGGTGGATATGGTCATGGCGGATATGGTCATGGCGGACCCGCCGTCGACTACCACGTAAGTCATGTTGCACACACAACTCTTCTGCATATCACAATTTACTGCCTTCTAGGCGTACCCGAAGTATGGCTTCAAGTATGGCGTCTCCGACCATCACACCGGCGACAACAAGTCCCAGCACGAGGAGCGTGATGGAGATGTTGTCAAGGGTGAATACTCTGTCGCCGAACCCGACGGTACCATCCGCACCGTGCATTACACCGCCGATGACCACAACGGCTTCAATGCGGTGGTGACGCGCTCCGGCCATGCCGTCCATCCGGGCGTCGTGAAGGCTGTCGTCGCTGCCCCCGTGCACTATGCCGCTCCCCTCGCTTATGGCGGTTACCACCACTAAGGCTCAACACACATGGATCTCCAGGACTGCGCAATACCCTCCTTGTATATATACCTCAATCTATTGCATAATCTCTTTTCTGCTCACTACTATCGTGTTTGGTCTCTTTATACGTTTGTCACCCCTTGCGATGCATCTTTGACTTCACGTACTCATGCTACACTTCTTGGTATTGAAGGAACTCTTCATTGCATATTCATATCTATCATGAAATTTATACGCATCAAGCACACATGCGATGTGCACATTTTTTAAATGGTGTATTTCAAGTGCAAATGCCATATTTATTTTTATAAAATAAAGTTGTAATTGAAGTTAATCTTTTGATCATTTTAAAAATATTTACAGGTTCTATTGGCTTCTATTTGCCCATAAGCAGCACATATAGGGTGTTCATTAGATCTTAAGATCAGTTTAACTTTTATCGTATTATACTTTCATTTCTATACATTACAATTTTTATTGCTTAATTTATTTCTCCTGCGCTTATTAAAAAATATGGTAAAATGAAAGTTTTCGAATTGACTAATTTTGGAATCCTGAAGCAGCTTCGCTCACCAAAGGTTATTGCGCGATGGACCAGATGAAGGTCATCACCAATCTATGTTTAAGGAGTGGATTTAAACCATAAAATTTAAAATACTTTTATAAAATATAAATCTTCATTATTAATGATAACATGCCAAACCTATTATCAAGTTTCCAGATTTGAAAAATGTAAAATGTAAAATTCAATTCCTCTTGGGATCTTGCCAATAGATCAGCAGCTGTTGTAAATTGTCTTAAATTGCAGAATTATTAATTCTTAAAAAGAGATCAATTGGGCTCGAATAAGCGTTCGTGAATTGTTTCGTTTTTAAACAGTGCTTGAAGAATCAATGCAAATCAAATGCAAATACCTTTTTTTTTTCACGCGTGAAAAACGTGGCACCATTTGATTTACATGCAATTTTGATTTTCCAATGCAACCTAGAACTTGATCTAATTTGTGTTCACGCTTTGTTTGTGTGCATTTCTTTGTGTTCCAAAACACTGCAACGTAGATAGTTGTTTTCAACAGCACTCTGAAAAATGTCATATGTTTGATGTTCGTCGTGTGCTGACGTACATTCCGTCGTGTGTTAAACCGCTCGAAAAGAAATCATCAAACTCTTAACTATTTTGTAAACTTTGACTTAAACTAATTTGAATTAATTAATTTCAAAGTTTTTAATTGGGGCTAAATGCAATTTAAGAGAAAATTGACATTGCAGACGTGTTCGATTTTTAAAACAGCCATTGTGCAACGAAAAATAATTTTGTTATTATACATATTTGTAACCTAAAAATCGAAACTTTGATGACCTCGTGTGACCAAACGAAGAGAGTGTGAACATTTTTGTATTAAGATTTTCTGCTCGGAATTAATCAATGAATCGCTCCACATGAAGATTATCCGCCAATTCATTTACACCCTGTATTTTCTTCTTATCACAATCACAAATCGACAAATCAGAAGAAAATTGAGAGAAGGTTTTGACTACTACAGAACAAAAGTAGTCACTAGTAATTTCATTAATAAATTGCCTGCTTTACAGCGCGCTGTTGTCATTTACATTTTCAAACGATTACATAATCCCCCTGCCTCTTGGATACTCGGTATTTACAATTTTTTAAATCTTGAAATTCGAAAATCGGTTTAGCATGTTCCTTGAACAAGTGGAATTGTTGCCATAGTTTTCAAATAACAATTACATGATATCAATAATTAATAACTACCTGACAATAATTGATAGCATATAAACGGTGTCCGGGGAAGAACGATCCACAGAAAAGGTGCGTATTCTAGGACCTAAACTGAGCCGAAAGGAAAAAGTCTTAACTCTTAAGGTACATCTCCAGTCTGAGTTTAAAACCTATTTTTTGCGATTTTTTTTTGCAAATACTGACCTGCGACTGTCCGAATTCTGATATTTAAATGAAAAAAACGCAAAAAATAACTGACAAGATTACGAATTAAATGGTCAGTAATGGCGGTTTACACCGCCATTGACTTTATTGAAATACAATCATTATTATTAAAGTCACAATAGCGACATGTCCATTTAGTGTATCCTGTCCGATTGTGGTTAGTTTCTGTCATTGTTTAGTCCACTTTTGAAGTGTACAGAACAATGACAGAGGCATAGTAACAACCATCCAGCTTACGCTTACGCGCTTACGTTTACACGTGGCGCGATTCTTTGTTTAATTCTGAGTTTAAAATATACCCATAATAGTAAATACTTTAAAACTTGGAATTGAATTAATTGAAATTAATTGATGTCGCAGAAGTGATCAATTGTTACAACACCTACTGTAGAATTTTGTTACTATGCATTTTTGTAACCTAAAATCGACCTCGTGTGATTCTACGACTGAGATAAAGTCAATCCATTTTACTGATTCACATTTTTGACGTTTCTAACTGCACGTGTTTAATGGAGATCATATCCCCTCCCACTTTCACTCAACACCGTTGTGCCACTGGATTCCCACACTCATCTCCAGTTAGAAACGTCAAAAATGGCTATCGTTAAAATGGATTGACTAAACAAAATTTTTGTAATAAAAATGTAGTCTCAAAATTAACCAAAGACTATTACGCATTTCGTTGTCACCCTGCATAAGCATACCTTTTAAAATTATTATAATGGGCGGCTAATATATGAACTAACTTGTAAAAGTACTCCTGGGGTGTGCTGTATAAAAATAAATATCAATACAACAAATAATGTTGTTTTATATAAATAATTTATTTATCATCATGTAATAAATATGTACAAGTATCAAAATAAAAGCATTTTCCATAATACGGCGGCAGCGGGTCAGAATGATCAATTTTGCTTATTTGTGATATCCATAGTAGTCGTGTTCGTGAGCATAGACTGGAGCGTGTACGGCGTGAACGGCATGATGAACAGGAGCAGGATGAACTGCATGGCCAGACTTGATTACGACCGCGTTGAATCCATTGTGGTCATCAGCAGTATATTTCACCGTGCGAATGGTGCCATCGGGCTCGACCAACGAGTATTCGCCCTTCACAACGTCACCATCACGCTCCTCATGTTGCGACTTGGAGTCGCCGGTGTGGTGATCTTCAACGCCATATTTGAACGCGTACTTGGGATAAGCATAGTAGTCATGGTGATCATGGTGATCGTAGTGGCCATGGTGGTCCAGGGGGACAACATGAGCGATTGGTGCGACGTATCCGTGATCTTGTCCGTGCCCATACAGGTCGTACACGCCGGCACTGACGCAGACCAAAAGGGTCGAAAGGGAAATAATCTAAAAAAAAAACGCAAATTGATATACCATATACTGCAATTTGATTAAAAATGATTTAAACGATCCTACTTGGGAATACATGTTTCTTGATATCAAGCCGAAACTGTTTTGATACCGATTACGGCAAACGCTTAAGCTTTTATACCGATCGACGGCAAGGTGGCGGTGCTACTTCAAGCATTACAATTGCGTTATGAAATTTTTTTGAAAGTACCAATGCCGGACGGAACATGTAATAAAAAGCGCGTGCGTGCCATGCGCATGCTAAGCAGCCGCCAGCAACCACCGGCTGATCTTGGAGGCAATAATTTGGAATTTAGCTCAAGTTCAGGTTAGTGTCTCAATATTGAACTCTGCGTAAACAATGCTTCTTCCATACATCCTGAAAAACTCACCAGCACTTTTTGCAATAATTAAATAAAGGTCATCGAAACCAAATTGATTTAATTCATATAATTCAAGACTATTTCTACCGAAAACATTTCACATTCCAAATGTGGACGCACACGTACAGTCGTCAGTCGTGTACTTTATAGATGATGTAAAGTTACAACAACAGACTTTTCTAACGCTTAACGAAATCTTCATTTACATTTAAAATGTTTTGCTGCGCATGTAACACTTTACAGCAAATAATGAGATGCAAATTACATACAACAGTTCTCTGTGTGAAAGAGCTGATTAACTTATTTCCTATAATTTGCCTTTTCACGCTGGTTTGATTCAAATGCAATCCTAACCTCCTGCGAGCAATTAAAGCTCATAATTATGACATAACAACCCACTTCCGCTGGAATGAATGGAATTGGATTGATTTATGATTTTTATGGACGTTAAATAATGTTTTAAAGTTTATGCGCTCAATATTAACTTGTACTACCAATTGTTATTAATCAATATTACATTATTTTAACATGCTAAGAATTAATGTGATCATAACTTTTATTTATCTAGGAGTAGAGAAATGTTTATAATGGCATTTTCTTCATTTTAATTTCACTATCATTACTTCTGCATCTCTGAATGTTTGAATTGCTTGGTTTGCGGTGAACCTTGCATAATCATTCCGTACTTTTATTTCATCGTTTCGTCGCTTGTCGTTGTTTTTGTTCTAGTTTACGATGAAAACGAGCGCACATTACGATGTTACATAAAGCATCAAGAAGAGGAAGAGGACTGCATCAAAGTTATTTTAATTTCGTCAAACATTCTAGAAAATGACTTATACTTTAACAAAATAAATGTAATTTGACAATACATACTAAACATTGAGAATTGTCATTCAAACTTTAAACTTGCACTAATACTTTTACATATGATTGATTGCTAATTGTGTTTAATAATTGTCGTCGTGTAAGGTAAAATTCAAAAAATTGTTTGTTTGGATGTATTTGGGTCATTTGGTATAACAATCAGTGGCCGACAGCCATATGCCTCTTATTCACAAAACAAAGAAAAAAAGTGGAAGTATTTCTTCTGCGTCGTCGGCGTGGTGCAAGAGCTGTATAAAAAGTGAAATTCGCGCCGGAACTAGATCAGTCGAATGCTTCACATCGTGGCTTCCAGTTCTGCCTTATTTCTTATTCCAAGCCGTCGTGTAATACCTCGAAAAACAACTGAACTTTGTTGTGTTCTGACTTCTGACATTACTAGTTAAATATTCAAACCGCATCGACGCAGTTATCATGACTAAACTACAAGTAAGTTCATTTCCTCAAGTCATTCTAACGATCTGAAAAAGGAAAAAAGAAAGCCAACGAGAAGTTTTGGTTTTACCAACTTTACATTTCAATTATTGTAGATTGTCATCTTTATTTTAACATTGTCTATGACCGTTAACGCCGGATTATACGATCATCATATTGTTTCACATGATATTGATGATTATGCTCACGAACAGTATGTTGACTATCATGTAAGTATTATTTATTTTATACCCTACAACTTTTATCAATCGTAGGGACTCAGTGAAGATTCGTTTGTATTTTAATTGTAGGCTCATCCAAAATACGAATTCAAATATGGAGTTGAAGATTTGCACACCGGTGACATCAAATCACAGCACGAGGAACGCGACGGGGATGTAGTAAAAGGTGAATATTCGGTCGTGGAACCCGATGGGACCATACGCGTAGTGCGCTACACCGCTGATGATCACAATGGCTTCAACGCTGTGGTCACCAAACATGGTCACGCAGTTCACCACGATCATCACGATCATCATTATTATTAATCATGTTCAAAAGACTTAGATAATTAATTACATAATAACGTATACAAACGCATTAATATACCGCGTTAGTAGTCATTTGTTTTTAGACAGAGTCTTTTCCGTGCATAGGGGTGACTGAACTGGATGCAACTATTTACATTCGTCAGTAAAGTCCAGTTAATTAAAGTATTTCTAAATAGAGGTTGGTAAGTAAAATAACGGAGAAAAAAATGACGATGAAACCAATTCTGAAATTAAATATAAATCATAATGTTTCTAATGGTGTGTAATCAGTTGAATACACTAAATTCCAAAGCATTTAGAGTTTAATCTTAATGATACAATATTGATGCAATGACTAAGACGGAAGAAGGGTTTATTGTCCAATTTTGTAAATTTTTTTAATGAATGTATTATAACATTGGTGTTGAATGAAAATTGTGAATAGCCATACTGTGATCTAATTATCAATATATTTTTGTTATAAATTATCAGCATGAGTGTTTCTTTTTCCCACAAAGGTCTTAAATACATATGATTTACTATCGAAAAATTGTTCGTGATTTTATTTCTTGTCTAAAAATTCGTTAATAAATTGTGTTAACACAAAAAATGAATTTATTTATGTATATTTGGTTGCCTACGTGTCGCATTCAATTTTAGTTTATAGTATGTATCTTATCACTTATCATGTTTACTTGTCCGACTCATACAAAACAAGGCAGAATAAAACGAGAACTCGCAGTGTGAAGACGTATAATTTACACCCCAACTATCACCCAACAATTAACTAAATTCACCAGAAATCTACACAGTTCGAAAATAAAACGAACAATTTGGTCTTTCGAATCGAATTAGTTAATTATCCTACAAAATTAATGCATAAACTGCGAGAAACAAGCATTTGTAACACGCGTTCAAGATAACAACGCGTTGCAAATCGACACACACACACGCACACACACACCATTCACACCGACAAGGCAGCGAATGAACAAGCCCGAAGAAAAGAAAACCAGGCGGTCCGTGAAATCCAGGAATCCACTGCAATCTAATAAGGCGTCGTTACCTGTACCAGGAGCATATCATACCAGGGACGACCATTGGGATCGAGTAGCCGCGGGTGAGCAACTTCCAATTTACAAAATTTCATTCCATACATTGGTACCTAATACCAGTTCAAAATGGCGACAAATGAGGAGCAGTTCAAGAAACTTTAAGCGGAACGTACCAGCATAAAGTCAAGTGTAACGAAATTTCACACATTCCTTAAGGCAATCAATGACAAAGATCATACTCTTAATAATTTCTATATGATTGAAACTCGCTTAGACAAGATTAGTGGCTCGTATGAAAGATTCATGCAAATTCAAAGTGAAATAGAGGTGTTCGAAGTATTGATCGAGACTGTTGCAGAAGAAACTCAATCGGTTCAATTCGAAACTTCATATTTCGAAGCATTCGCGAGAGCAAAGAAAATAATGCACGAGATGAAACGCGCTAATGACATCGCGCACGCGAATACAAGCATTTCGTCGGCAGCAAGTACGAGTAATACGCAAATATCGCAAGGTCCAACGACAGCGAGTACACCACGCAAAAATGTAAGACTGCCGAAGTTAAATGTTCCTAAGTTCTCAGGCGATTTGGAGAGCTGGATTGAGTTCCGGGACATCATTGTTGCGCTTATACAATGACTATAATAATGATTTAACTCTAAATGAAAAATATCAATTTTTACGCTCAGCAATAGAAAACTGTGACGCAATTACAGCAATTCAGGGTTGCGGGCCGGAGCACGCCGTCTCGCCGCGGCCATCTCGCCGTAGCCATCTCGCCGCGCGCCACCTCGCCGCGGGACACCTCGCCGCGCGTCAGTTCGCCGCGGGACACCTCGCCGCGCGTCCGTTCGCCGCGGGACACCTCGCCGCGGCCCATCTCGCCGCGACCCATCTCGCCGGGCGCCACCTCGCCGCAGCCATCTCGCCGCCGCCATCTCGCCGCGAGGCCATTTTGATTGTTGTTTCTGTTTTGTATGTAAGAACCCCGTTATTATCTACATTAAATAGTGTTTAAAGGTTAAGCCA
>JARJDQ010029656.1:0-13131 GCA_030264215.1 Geostiba sp. GC000077
TACATACTTCAAGTGGAAAGCAGAATTGCATTCCTCGCGAAATTACACGCTCGCTCGCTGCGCTCGCGTCGCTTGTAAATATTTCGCTCGGAATGTAATTCGCTGCTTTCCACTTTAAGTATGTAATGTACTATTACAAGCTAGTGTAAAGCCGCCTTAACTGTTACACTGATGTTTCATGTCTTTTGTAGGTCTTGTAGTCTTGTAGGTTGTGATGGTACCACCATCATGTGATTATCACATTTGCGATTTACGAATGAAAGTCTTGGAAAGTCCAGCCGTTGCAGACTTTCGTTTGGTTCGGGCGTGTGGAAGACAATAGACAAGGGGGCGTGCGTGCAACGGTCACATCACATTGCGATATTTCAACATCAACCTCACAACATCTCAAATTCTCAAATCAATTGCCCAATCGCACCGAATAACAATCGGAATTGTACTGTAAGCATCGGAGACTATAGGAGACTATAGAGAATTGATTAATAATACCTACAAGTTTGTAACTAATGCTTCGTGTGCTCGATGCACACGGGCGCAGCTTATGGGATGAAGTTAAGTATGAAGTATGATGCATGACTAATCGAATAAATTTCGTGGGCACATGTGGTTGCATAACTTGCACAATGCGAAATGTGAAAATGTACCTACGGTACCTACAAACCTACCTTATGCTTCCTGCTCTCACTCTCACCCAACCCCGAAATGTTTTGCCACGCGCCATGCCAATTACAATCTTCGCCCATCGACACGTTCCGATTCCGACAACGTGCAATTTGGCGCATGCCAAACAATCGCGAATCGCGGAAACAGCAATTCGAAGGTGTTCAAGGCTTCAAGGTGTGAAAGGCGTGAGGTGAGGAGTATTAAGGGTTTATGCACCATGCTGTGCATGTTGCATATGTCGTCATGGCGTCATGGCGTGTACAGCTGTCATGGCCGCCGAAAAAGAAAACAGTAAAACACTAACAAATAAAACTTAGCCGTTCGCCAAGTTTATATACTCTGAATACACTATGAACCCTGTTCCCTGTGATTATTTTAGTTTTTAGGACACAATGAGGTCAGAGGCGTACGCTGACCCAACTTTAAGGTAGGGCTATTCATAAAAACGTCAAGTAGAAGTGAACATTCGGAAGATATGAATGAAATGAATCGTTTTTCTTTTTTCATCACATGTTTGTAAAAGATTGGCTTTTGAGCGCACGCCACTGGTATGATGTATTTAAACAGTAAGCGCTCGTGTACTAAGTCTCCTCGTTTGGCTCGGTAGAGGTGTGATGTGTGATGTTTTATTTGCTTGCAAGTAGAGTTGAAACTTATCCAAATACCTCGCGCGCTCGTTTCTAAATTTAGCTAGAATTGTGTCAAGTTTATCAAGGTTGAGGTACTTTACTACCAGTCTACAACTAATAATACCCCATTTCCAATTCTTCAAGTCTCTCAACATATTAAACGATACCTACCAAATTAAGGGTTTTACCGTTGTTTTTCTTCGATGGATTATGGTTGAGCTTTGAGTATTGCCACTTGCCCAGAGCCCAGTCACAAAGTGGTAGCGGGTGTTACTGTTTGCATTGTTCTTTAGTGTTCAGTGCACCCCCTACCCACGTACCCACCCTACCATCAGCAACCAGCATCATATGTGTAACGTCGGAAGGAAGGAAGGAAGGGGTTGTTCGGGGTTTCGATCGAACATCGATGCATAATGCCTCTGTAGTAGTAGATTGTGTCGTAGGACTCGTAGGCTCATAGGTAGGTGGCGTCATGGAGTGTGGAGGCAACCCTAGGGCCGCCAGCCGGCTGGCAGCTGGCAGTCCCTAAGTTATATCAGCGCCCCCGGGGCACTGGTGTCGCCCATTCGAGGGTAGCACTCCGCCGCGAGCGCATCACTCTTGGTCTCACTGCATTCGACCATTCTACACATCATAGTTCCATTACCCCATTTGGGGCATTCGCAAAATCCGGTACACCGCGCTACCCCACCACACCACGAGTGTACCCGCGCGCGGGTTAGTGTAGGAAATAAGCAGCCGTGCAGTAAGTTACCGCTCACGGATTACGGCTGCGCACGGAGTCGGCTCCTTCTGCTTCGTTAGTAGAGGTAGAGTAGAGGAAGAACCGCGACGAGCGAGCACCGGCGCCCGGCGCGCTTCTTCTTTCTTCAGTTTCTCGCCGACCCTCGACGCCGTTGGACGCATCCCGTGTGCTCCTGCGTGCTGCCGCGCGTCGTGTTTTCCGCCGCTCGTAACTAACAACTGCGCTAACTTGCAAGGTTGCAGTTGCTAATTACCCAGCCCTGCCCAGCAGTGAGTGTGCACCACACGATCAGGATTATAACACAAAACACACAGTGCTGCAGCATCAACAGTGATATCAACCAAGGACTGAGAGTTTTAACCCGAAGTTTAGTGCCATTTCTCTGCGGAATGTGTGCGCCGTATTCACCGCTCATTATCCTTTGAGGATTGTCTCCCAGTGGCTTATGGCTGTGCGCGGTGCAACGCTGAGGTAACAGCGCTTCTCCTCCCTCCCCCTCCCACCCCCTAGCCAGCCGGCAAGTCCATCCTGCACCATCTCGGCCGCCACCATGTCTTGGATACTTTCCGCACTCTTCGCCCTGCTGGCACTCTCTAATCAGGTAAGGAACTGCCGACATCAACCGCCGAGATCAAAAGTGAATAAACATCCTTTGGTCTTGGGGTCTTGGTCGCCGTCTTCATTCATTCCGAGGAGAGGAAAAAAAGCCTTGCAGCGATTTGCTTGTGATCTTATGAATGAAGAAAGGCGGCCACGACGTTGAGTGATTGAAGCCGGTAGTCGGGCGTCCTCTCTTAACCGGGGGTTACCGTTGCAGGTATACTCATCGGGGGTGTTCGAGCTGCGCCTGCTGTCGTTCGACAACGGCGCGGGGAAGGACGACAACGGCCACTGCTGCAGCGGGCCACCCTTCGAGCCGGCCGACGGCGGCGCGCCGTGCCCCGGCCGGTGTGTGCCGCGCTTCCACGTCTGTCTCAAGGAGTACCAGACGCACATCGACACCAAGTCGGCATGCACCTTCGGCACCGTCAAAACCGCCACACCGGAGGATGGCTTCTCGCATCCGATTCGGTTTCCGTTTCCATTCACATGGCCGGTAAGTAATCTCGCTGAATCGCAGCATCTATACTCAACAAATTGATTGATTTACAATTCACACACAACTCTCACTTACATAAATATGATCCCAAGTAAGAAGTAATACACGTGCGTCCCGTTTCCGCTTGTGTGGTGCATGTGCAGTGTGTGAATCTCGTTGGGACGTTGGGAGTCGCAGTCGGAGGGCCCAGGTTGTAAAAACGCAACGAGCAGGTATGCCTTGTAACCGGCTCCGGCGTCTTCGGTGTGTTGTGGTGCTTGCGTCGTCTCGCGGACGCAGAGCTCATTTGTATGAGCAGGACGAGATTGCACGTGAGCGCCCGGTAGCGTGCGCGTACGCGCTTGTAAGAGCCGTGGGAAAAAGATCAGCGCCGAATTCCATTAATTAATAATGGAACGGTTTCCGATGGCGCGACAAACTGTTCGCTGGCTCGCGCACACGACTTAATCAACCGAAACATACCAATACGCCTTCGGCTCCCTTCGGAAAGATTTGAGATCATATAGATCATAGTATCAATGTTCCAGTTTGATTCACGAACGGTGGAACGGATTTTAGAAGGTGATGCATTTAATTTGCGTTTGAGTGAGTGATTAACGCGAACGCGATGAGAATGTAAAATGCAATTAGGTGAATGGCTGGTTGGCTCTTGATTGCAGGCAACCAAGTATGCTTCAGCGGCGCATTCACCGCGTCGCGCAACAGTTAATTTTATGCGCGATACCGATTCCATAAAATTGGAAAGCGTAACTTCGAACTTATTATAACTTATTATGTAAAATAAAGTAAATCATGATGAAGGCATCTTTGCTATCAGCTAAGCAACCACCACACATAACCTAACATTTTGACAATCGCACAATTTTGACATTCGCATGACGGCGAAATGCATCTTGCATCTTGATCCCAAGAAGAACACGAAGAAGAAGAAGAAGGAGAAGAAGGAAAAAAAGCAGCAAGGAAGGCGGTTTCGAAATGTTATTTTCCCACAATTTCGAGCGCAGTAACAAGAAGCACGAAGGTGAGGTACTCGCCGCCGCGCGCGCGCACTCGACCGGTTTTATTATTGTTTGTGGGGCCCGGTGCGCCACGCATCGCATGTGTGTGTGTGCACGTCCTCCTCGTCTTCGTCGTGAGTAAGACGTCGACGCGCTTTTGCCTCATGTGGCTCATGCACCAGCTTCAGCCATAGAGCCCAACTCCAACTTCATAACTAAGTGCTCACTTACTTGAGTTTTATGCGCGTTTAGACGCTCGCACACATGCACAGACGCAGCGCACCACGAAGATCACCTTAATTAAAACTTTCCGGGCGTTTTAATAAATAATTCCGTCAGCGACACGCAGCAGTCGTAAAAAAACACGACAGAACATTAAAATTAAAAATGTTAACATTTAGGGTTAGGATCATGAACCTACCGTACCGTACCTACCTGATGAGTAGGCAACACACATAACCTCACTGCGCTGATGTGCACTGAGCACATAATGTCCATAATGTCGAAAGCTCGAAAGCCTTGGTTTGCTGTTGTACATTGTATTAATTCGCGTCTTGTGTTTTTATTTTTAGAACACATTTTCTTTGATCGTCGAAGCGTGGCATGGAAATCTTACATCAACAGAAGGTGAGTTATTTGGTATTTTTAATTTAAACTTTCATATTTATATGATCTACCACGTGTGTAAAGCGCGTTGCATCGCTGGTTGCATTTCTTGTGAAATTTCAAGCTTAGAACGCTCAGAATTCCGCGCATTGTTTATAACAAAACGGCGCAGGCCAAATGATGGATCCGCTTTCAATGAGAAACCCCACATACCGAGCATACCTCTAAAACATAAAAAAAGCACGCCATTCATTCATCGGCTCCTCGCTGTAAGAAATGTAAGAAATTGTGTCTGTAGTCCTTGTGTTTGCTTTGTGGGCCCCGTACCTTGGAACAGCTGTCCGAACATCACAAAGGCAGTGTCACGAAGCCAGCTAGATAGATATAGATAGGTTTTACTTTAACCTTCGATGCTTCGTTGCTTCGTGGAATAGAGAAGAAACTTATTGATAGCCTTCCCAAAACCCAAGGGTATACCTGGAGATGTATATGATGTTGATCTAGATTTCTTGTTTTCTTCAAAATAGTTACCAGCTGTGGTCGTAGAAAAAGCAGTGTATGTATCTAGTGTAGAAACTACTATGTCTCGCGATGTCGCGATACTCATTTTCTCTTTAGGTCTATGGTTGTTATAAAATCTCGAGCTAGTTGAGTTGTAACTTCCTCGACGATGACATTTATCTTCTTCCTTGTCGTCATTATCGATAATAACTTCAACATTTCAACATGTCTTTAATTACATTATGGCGTTGCGTGAAAACACTGAAAGCAAATAAAAACGGGATGGAACGTTAAAACGTGAAATGTGAATATTCCCCCAATTCCCCCTTGCAAAGCTGATTTTTAAGCGCTTGCCTGGCAACGCTGGCATACAGAAGCATGGTGTGTCCGGCGGTGGAGGGGGGAGAGGGGGACGGGAGGCAAAAGCCAGGTGCGCTATAGTTTAAAACGTAACCGTCCGTCCCCCGTCCGCGCACGCTTCCAGGCACACCATCCATAACCATCATTCGTGCGTCATGGGGCCAGGGGCCTCATGGCCAACGAACCGGCGACACCCTTATATCAATGTTATACGTGTCCCTCTCCCGGTGTCCCCTATGGCTATAGCCTTATAGGTATAGCTAACTTGCGCAGCACTCGCGCCAAAATCGTTCTTGGCATATCTTATGATGGTTCTTATCTCTACTTGTACAATACGTGTGGTGGTGAGACGGGCGAGGGTGAGGAGGGTACAACGCACGTGTTGTATGAGTGTAGTACAACTGGCGTTCGTTTGTCGTTAAGCACCACGTGCGCAGACGACGCAAAATGCCCGGGAACTGTGTTTACTGTTTACACTTCATACTTCATTGGAAACATTTGTTTATGATATGATATTCCAACTATACATCCACACACACACACCTCAGGAGTTCAGCACCTCATACTTGATACAACCAAAGCACAGCTCTATTAATAATAAACCAATAAACAACGTGCGCCTAACGACTCAAAATGATAATATGAAGCAAGAGGTTGGTTGGCTCTTTGTTCGTTAATGCGGAGGAAATCCTCGTCGACACGACTTCCTACTACTTTACTACTTTCTTGCTCTGCACTCTACACGACTTCTAATTAGACATCTTCACACGTTATGATTCCGCACTCCGCAGCCATGTCGACAGAACACAATGCTGGCGAGGCAAGATGAACGATAATTGATGTTTAATCCAAGTTTCGATGTTTGAAGGTTAGGTCACGCGCCAATAGAAGATGAAATGCTAATACAGGCAGGAATGCAGGAAACAAAGCTTTTTTGTGACTTGTGAGAAAGATCCACACCTAGTTCTCTACAATATTCTGAATAGTCAATTAATGGGAACACGAGAGCAGAAAACATATTTTTTCCTAATGTATTCCTTATTAATTAAAGCTGTGTTTTGATTTTTGCTGCTTTAGCTTTTTGAGAGTTTTTTTTTTTCTTCTGTTGCTGTTCCTGTTGGTTTAACACATGGCGCGTTGGTCGTCGTTGTCGTGCGTGCCGTGATATAGACCATTAGCCCGGAAGTCCTTTAAGAAAGGTCTCTCCCCCTCTATGCCACTATATATGACTCCATGCCTCGTGGTCGTGGTCGACGTTGTTCATCTCATCGCTCGGGCCGCTCGGCGCGCGACGAAGCGGTATTATCTGCTTCCGTTGCTGCTTGCTGTTATACCTTTTTGGTGTATTCGCCAAGCGTCTTCGCCTTCGGGGAGCGGAACCGAACGGTTGCCTGCCAGACGTTGAGCTGTTGGAGCACACCACATCGGGGAAAGCCCTTCAGGCGCAGCACACAATCTCTGCCAAGTCAGCTAGAACCAAAACGAACGTTTAGTTCAAGACCGAAAATTATCGGGATGTTGATAGAGGTTATGTTTGTCATGAGCCTGGGTGCCTGGGAAGAAATTAAAAGGCATAGTGGTAAAGGTGTTATACCGGATACAGCTGCCTCTGTCTCTCGATGTGCTCGGATAAAACCCAAACCGCAGGTGCAAACGTCTCCTCCGGTGCTCTTGTTTCTCCAAGAGTCCAAGGCGTTCGGAGGCCAAAAAAAAATGCTGCTTCGATATTTCCATATTTTTATACTGGTACCAGTGGCTGGCTGCTCATTGATAGCGATGCAGTTGCACTGTTCTAGTTTTTTTTAATTGGGCGCCACTCTGGTGTTACTGCTATAATACCTCTTCCCTAATCTGTGTGTGTTTGTTTCTCCTTCTTGCAGTGCTGATATCGCGCATGACCAGAAGCAGCTCGCTGGCGATCGGCAAAAACTGGACGCATTACGAGCATCGCGCCGCTTACGCGACGCTCCGCTTCGAGTATCGCGCGACCTGCGACGACCACTATTATGGGAAAGGCTGCGAGAACTTCTGTCGGCCGCGCGACGACAGCTTCGGCCACTACACCTGCTCGCCGAGTGGCGAGCGCGTCTGCCACGACGGCTGGGAGGGCCAATACTGTGCCAAACGTAAGTTCGTCACCTAAAACTGCAACTTTCACATGTCAGCAAAACAGCAAATCAAAAGCCACTTTTGGATAGTTCTCTTGAGTGTAGTATTCTTCAGTCTTATTTTCTATCAACTTTCGAGAGAGTTTTTTTACCTTATTTACATTGGCATGTGATCACTCGGGTGAATGTCGAGAATTAGGCCTCTGGGAAATGTCAAATTCTCTCAGGGGGTATTCTTGAAAATTATTTTCTCCCAACTTTTAAGATTTTGAGAGAATAAGTTACCTTATTGAGACTGCGTACGATCACTCGGATGAGTGTGGAGAATTAGTATGCAGCGATGCGCAGGAAAATGTCATTGTTTGCGACTTTGCGAAGAGGTTAACTTAAAATTGAGCCGGAGTGAATAATTGAAAAGCTTGCGGTATGCGCGCGTTTGGAAACCGCAAAATAAAAAAAAACGGCGGACGACGTCGTCGACGAACGAAATAACATCGTAAAGAAGTTCACCGCGTCGAAAGACGTGCGCACGCCGGCTCGGCTCGGCGTCGTCTTCCCACGATGCCGGAGCATACCAGCCGGCTCAACACACACACACACAGCACACCGCACACAAAATGGCGGTGTGTGTTGAGACTTGAGACACATCGACATCGCATCGGATAACGCCGTGCGCGCCGTGCATCTGCATCTTCATTCATCCGACCTCCGACGGTTTGGTCATCGGCGCGCTCGCCTTCGACCTATGCGGATTGGATTCCGACCTTATCCGAGGGGATCTTCGCCTTCTCCCTCGGCTATAGTATAGCTATTTATATATTAATTATATATTATCTAATTATAAAACACGACTGTGGCTTTGGCTTTTGTTGCGTTGCTTTGCTGTGTTGGTGGCATACCACCAGACAAATCAAATACCAATCAATTCTTGAGATGTCCGAGATGTGGAGATGTGAATACCTGTGAATTGTGCTGTGAATAGTGAAATGATTGAAATGTTGTGTTCTTTGGGTTGCAGCGATTTGCCTTGCTGGATGCGATCAGGAGCACGGACACTGCAGCAAGCCGTACGAGTGCAGGTAGGTTCCTACTTTACCAACCTTGTGCTAATGTTAAGCAAATTGCAGTTTCCGGTCGGCGGTCGCGTTCGTGCCGCGCGTCAATTTTGCGCCACAAAAAATCGGCGCGCGTCCTATAATTACGGTTTGGCGTTTTTTCTAACCTAACCTGTAAATTGTGTAAATGCTTCCAAGGAAAATCATTTTATTATGAATGGGTCTGTATGCCTGTAATTTTAAAGAAGTTAGGTGGTGATTATCTTGAGACGTGCGTCGGGCGTTTTCGGGTTGGTTGGTGTGTTGGTGTGTACATTGTACATTGTTGCCGCTGTTCGGTGGTTGGTGAAGGATGCAGGGGGACCCAGGGGGACCCAGGGACTAAGCGAAAGTGCTCCATCCGCATTAGTTTTCTAGTTTTCGCGTTTGGCAAAATTCGCTCAGGGGTCCGGCGACCCGCCGGTAACCTTTCCTTGACCTGCATTCATGCCACCGGGCAGCGTGGGAACCGCATCTCTGTGGGCGTGTGTTGCACGCTGCGGCTGGTCGTTCCCCCACCACCAACCCATCAGAGCGCACCTGAGCTCGCGACGAGCGACGAGCGACGTGATGCTGGGATTCACACCTTTCGAGAGGAGATTTTCATGCGTTTGCGCTTCTTGTGTGCTTGCAGTTGCAAATCCGGCTGGGAGGGCGAGCTCTGCAACCAGTGCCAGCAGTATCCGGGGTGTGTGCACGGCACCTGCGAGGACCGCTGGCAGTGCATGTGCGAGGAGGGCTGGGGCGGGCTGTTCTGCAACCAGGACCTGAACTTCTGCACCAACCACAAGCCGTGCCGGAACGGCGGCACGTGCTTCAACACCGGCCAGGGCAGCTACACGTGCCAGTGCCCGGAGGGCTTCACGGGCACCGAGTGCGAGATCCTCGTCAACGACTGCTTCAAGACGCCGTGCGAGAATGGCGGCACTTGCATGCGCAGCGCCAATTCCTCGTATCACACGTGCGTTTGTCCGCTTGGTTATCACGGCTTCCTCTGCGAGGACTCCTCGCAGACGTGCCTGGACCAGCCGTGCAAGAACGGCGGCAAGTGCACGGACACCAGCCAAGGGTATCAATGCGCCTGTGCGCCGGGGTATAGCGGCGCCGACTGCGAACACCAGGTGAACGACTGCAGTCCGAATCCGTGCCGCAATGGCGGCAATTGCGTGGACGGCATCAACGGCTACAGCTGCAAGTGCCCGCTGGGGTACAGCGGCACGCAGTGCGAGGTGAACATCGACGACTGCAAGGATCATCCGTGCAAGAACGGCGGGACGTGCATCGACGAGGTGAACGGCTACCGCTGCATGTGCGTGCCGGGGTATATGGGCCAGCTCTGCGCCGACAGCGTCGACTACTGTCTGACGAAGCCGTGCGCCAACGGCGGCACCTGCCAGCGCATCACCAACGACTTTAAGTGCAAGTGCGCGGCCGGCTTCGCCGGCAAGGACTGCAGCATCGAGCTGAACGAGTGCGAATCGCAGCCGTGCCAAAATGGCGGCACGTGCGTCAATCGGCTGCACGGATTTGAGTGCCAATGCCCGCTGGGGTACAACGGGCGGTCCTGTGAGGACGTCGCCACCAGTGCGGCGCCCAGTGCGCGCGTCTCCTCCGAGTCGGCGCTCTCCACCGAACACTGGGTGGTCATCGTGACGGTATCGACATTTGTGCCGGCACTAGTAGTGGTGGCCGTGGTAGTGCTCGTCTGTCTCAAGCAGCGTCGGAATCGCGAGAAGGCGAAGGCCGACGAGGAGGCGCGCCTGCAGAACGAGCAGAACACGGCGCACAGCAGCTTCACCAAGCGCGGCACGACGATCGCGCCCGACGCGCATATGATCAAGAACTCCTGGGGCAAGTGCACCAACATTCTCAGCGCGCCGGATGACTGCAATCTCTCGGCAGTTAGCGACGACGCATACCCCAAGTCCAGTTTGCACATCGACGGACGGTCGGTGTACACGCTGCAGCGCTCCAGGTCGCAGAAGCAGCTCAACACCGAGCTGGGGCCGCGCGCCTCCTCGGCGCTGCTCGCGGCGAAGCTGCACGAGCCCGACTTTGATCCGGTCAAGCGTTTATCTGTGATGTCCAATACCTCAACATGTGGCGCTAATAGGTAGGTGTTATAACCTCAAAAACCTGAAAATGCTTAGGGAATGTTTGTTTCTTCTTTACAGCTGTAGTGATTCGGCCCTGCTGAAGCGGCCGGTGGAGAAAGACGTCAACGGCGGTGTGTACGTCATTGGGGAGCACTTCCACCACAGTCCGAACGTGCTCGCGGACGCGCTCTACGCCACCGAAGTGTAGGTGCGCAACAATAGTTAAATAGTTTCCGCCGCGCGCGCTCCACGATTGGACAAGTGCGCAGCGAACATGGACTGAGCAGCATTTGTATAAATATTTAAGTAAGACGAATTATTCGGCCACGTATTTGCAAGACTGACTGACCTTTGTACATTTACTAATTTATTTGCGCTCGCGACACGCATGCGCCGCCTGTCCCTTCACTATACGTGGTCCGGGTACGTTTGTTGTGCATGTGTCTGATGAAACGCCCTAATTTATACTTGTGTGAAGAGTGTGAAGAATGATGATGATGATGTTGACGATAAGCAAAAAGTGCATATGTATATTAGATAATATTTGTATTAAGGACATGAGGACAACGACGACGACTTCTCGCGGACGTGGAACGGATTTTCGGTGCCAAAAAGAAAACAACAAACAATCGACCCACACACACACTCACACTCTCCTCCCTCCCTTCTCATCCGACACCGCTTCCGATGACGCCAACCCAGTGCAGACCGACCGGTTCCCCAAAGCATCCTCCTAATTGATTCGCTCGCTTCGCTTTTGTTTATAGTGTAAATATTAGATGTGTAAGTCGATGCGGCGCTCATTCATAACTTGTTTGACCGTTGGCCGCCTGAGAAACGCACACGGCACACTGTTTGTCGCCCCAGTCAGCGCCGCCAATGGTTCAACGACTTTTGTGCGCGAGGCGATTTGAATATTCCCGTGTGTCCGATGCGTTCGGCTGCGCGATGCGCGAATCAATTCCGGCCGGAGGAGCCAGGCCGGTTAATTAACCAAAGATAAATTGTAAAGCTCACAGGCGTCGCCGGAAGCTCGTCTCGCAAGGAGATTTCCATCATGAAAATAGACACTCACACTGAGACACAAAACATGTGATTTATAATCGAACACTCTCAAGTCAACCTTTCAAACTTCAGGCAGAAACCGGAAACCATTTGCATTTTTTTAAAATAATGTAATAAAAAACAAGCGTAACATTTGTGTATATTACATGCGTTGTGTAGTTGTATGATAATTTTTCTACAAAGAAATAAGTTCCTGCATTTGTATAACTAAGTCATTGTGAAAACTGTAGAGAAAAAAAAAACAGAGCAAAACCGGAAGCAATGTGAAGAAAACACCCTTCTTTCATGCAAAGAAGCGTGCTTTCTAGATGCCTTCCAAACTTCTTGCAACGTTGCATTTTTGCAGCGCTGTCAAAGTCGCTGGAAAAATGCAACCATGGCGCGGCGATAACGATTCATGAAGAAATTATGTGATTTTTGTACATTTTAACTTAATTATTACGTTCGTATTATGACGCTCCACACTTCTTCTTCAATTTGTAATCGGATCAACTCGGAAACTACCTTTCCTCCCAAAAATTGTGGATGGCAACATGGCAACACGCATGTGGCAACTCTGCAAACCTGTGCTGGAGATGTGTTCATTGTTAAATATTTAATTTATTTATTTTTTATATCTATTAAATATATCATGATTACTGCTGGCATTTGATTCTTGATTCTTGCACCAGGACGTGAATCTTCTCACACTCGGAAACGCACTCGGGCACCGACTCAAAATTACAATTTACAATTCTTTTCACAATTTTCGTCGTTGACGTGCACTGCTTGGCTGGGCGCCTAGAAAGGAGGAAGCGAAGCATCACACACAGTACACACACATTCTAGCCAACTACAGCTACATTTTTAATACGCTACGGATTCTTAATTATCCATTAATTAGTTTAATTGGCGTTGTGAGGCGCATATTCATAAAATAGCCGTCTGCAACACAACACAACAGAACAATGTTCACTGTTCACTCTTGTTCACCTGTTCACGTTTCACATTTCTCGAGTTGTGAGTTGAGGTTATGTCTGCACTCTGCAGCATCATCAAATATTCATTAACACGTCACTAATGCCATCATTTCTACGCGGCCACAAAGAAGGAAAGGTTGTTTTCAAGCGTTGCAATTGTAGGCACACGATCGATTTGTAATTTGTAACATAACGTTGTAGGTTTGTA
>JARJDQ010029660.1:0-12287 GCA_030264215.1 Geostiba sp. GC000077
ACAAATATGCATAATAACAATTTATTTTGTTGCACATCAGTTGTTCCAAAAATTGTTCACTTCTGTAAAATCAGTTTTCTGTTAATTAGCATTTAATCAGAATGGTTTTCACTTCAAAACTATGAATTGAATTAATTCAAATTAATTTAAGTCAAAGTTAAAAAAAAAGAAATAATTCTAGTTAGATGCTATTTAAAACCAAACCAACTTTGCAGAAGTGTTCGACTTTTACAACAGCTGCTGCTTTAAAATTATAGGACCTCGTGATGCCAAACAAAGACTTTCTCAGCATTTTGGTATTAAGATTATATTATCGTTCGTTTCCTTGTGACATAAACTACAAAGTTAATTGCATTTTCTGCCAATTATAGTCCACCTTGTATATAAGTAGATAAGATTACTTAAACATTCTTTTCGAAGCGTATCCTACGAAAATATTTCAATCATAACAAACTGTAGGTATCCAAAACGAACTGATTTATTATTAATATCTTAATATATTGCTGCGGCTGATTGTTTATCTTCGCTTTGGGCGGCGGCAATAAATTGCCACGTTTTCTTTCCCTCGCCTTCTCTACTTATTAAAAATACACATCACTGCTTCGTGCTTCGGTTCACACGACTTGCTGACACGGACGTCGCACCCACACCACAGGAATTTACATCTACATCCACAGGAACATACATCATCCCCCCCGATCCTCCGATAGCATAGTGACATTCAACATCGTTCGATTTAACTCCATCCAGCGTCTGCTCGATCGAAATTATTGTAGCGGATGAATGTAATAACAGTGCGCCTACTGGAGCTTCAACAAATCTTACGCGCAAAAATTCAAATTCCAATGCAGGTGATTTTATTCGAGGGGTATTCAAAGACTGACTTTGCGAGGACACCGTGTGTTTCCGGCCACAGCGAGAGACGTGCCAGAACCGAATCGCGTAAAAGAAGATAAGAAGTGAAATGCGGAACGACCGATATCTGAAGTTATAACTTTACCTACGTCTCGTATTGATGCAAAAAAATATCCGGGAGAGATAAATCCATGAATAAGGAAAATAAATTATCCGAAAAAGCAGCGAACAAAAACGCCCGACAGCTTTTTTGTGCCAAAAACGTGTGTGTTTACTCTTACGCTCGGCAAGGACGATACATCCTATATCCGGGGAGAAAAGGAGAAAAACTTCAGATAAGCAGAGGCAGGAAAGTTGATGTACGAAGGGGAAAAGAAAATATGGCTAAGCTGGCAATTGAGAAGACGCTCTAATTGGACTAATCCGGAGAAAAATAAAAACATAATGGCAATATTTTCCATTTCTGAAGCCTCGGATATTTCTTTGTTTAAGTATAAATTTCTTGTGGCTTCAAGCTCAGCAGTCTCAGCACTTCTCGTAAAAAATGCAATAAAGTATCTTATCACTGACGTGCGACCCTTCAGCGCAAGCAAACTATAGTGTTATGATTAAACTCTAACATTGCAGTCTAAATAAAGCCCTTTTGTGTCTCTTTAGTTTCTTACGTGGTTAGTTTCTTTTTTGCTAGTATCTCATATTGCATATGATGTCAAACTTTTATGTTGCACCCTTGTCCCTTGTTTATGACTGCTTTGACCTAATTATTTTGTATGAGTTTACGATCCAGCTGCTTACTTTCTCCTCTATCACTATACAGAGTGTTTACGGTTTTGAGTTTATCCTTCTATACATCAAAAGACGATAACCCAAAAGATATCTAAGTAAAAGTAGTCTCATTGGCGAGAATTTCTTTTTTTATAATTTAAAAAATAATTTACAAAAGAAGTATTTAAACAAAAAAAGTATCTTAGTCCTCCCATTGACGAGTTAATAATGTGTTTTTATTTCTTAATTTTGAAAGTTTGACTTTTCGACTTCTTTTCAAGTATACTATCATCCCATAGATCCTAGAAGGATAAACTCAAGACCGTAAACACTCTGTATAGCCTTTGATTTTTAGCTTCATGCCCGGAATCCTGATTTTATGTCCTGAAGTTTCCGCATTCAGGTTGCTTATCTATTGCGATTACGAGTTTTACCATAAAGTATATTGGAAAATAATCTTCACGATAAACAAGTAATTAATCCGAGTTAAAGCTGATACTGATACTGATAATAAACTTTTCTGGTGCTTTCGCTGCATTACAACTGAATGGAGCTGGGTGCGCTGAAGAAAATGACAAAACGCTGTCGTCAAACTCAAATCAGCTTAAAAACTAAACGCTAACTGCAATCAGCTTAACGAACTCGTGGTGGTTGGATGGTTGTGAACGATACAGACTTTCAGATAGAATACCACGCCCCTTTGGGCTGTATGTCTCTGGCTTAGTATCTGTGTAACGTGTTGGCGCTGAGTATAACTCATCAGTCGTACTAATAGACCGCACAAAGGACGATTGTGGTCTTTGTCTTTTTTGCTGCGGGCCTGCGGGTCGAACGGATGCTGAAAATATCTTCTAGCATTCTAGAGGAAGCACAGTCGACGATACGACGATGTCAACACCCCAGGAAATTAAACCTATTGTTTCCCCCCATTCACATCATCATCAGTCTTCAAATCTTCAAGTCACCCTTTGACATAGCTAACATTCTAATTTGCTTTTGTGATTATTTTAAGCATTTATTGTTATTTGATACAAAGTGAAAGCTCACGTTGGATAAACTGTGATTTCTTACGGGGCCTTACGGCTCAAGGATGAAAAAGGTATCCAACGACCATGGGGGGTAATAAAATGAAGAGTTGAGAGGTTTTCAAATAAGGTAACACTAAAATCGTTTTAGTTTTACGACATTCGGAGAATACGCTCGATTTGCGAGGTACTGAGTAAATCGGTACAATTTGCAGGAAAAACGCAATAACCAACCAACAATAAAAGTCCAATTTGTCTGTCTGACTAGGACTTTAAGGCTTTTGTTGTTTGATTGCGGATTGCGGTTTTGATCAAATCTTATAATTTAATTTCCATCACTCGCGTAAACTGTAAGACGACTTTAAATAAATCCAGAGTCTTAATTTGCAAGTGTGCGTGTTTGTAGGGTTGTGGGGTAGAATGGTGGTATGGATGGTAATATCCTGGAGTCGGTGTTGATTAAATTTTGATTGATTGCCAGTTAGTGGCAGTGGCACCGAATTAGTCTGGAAATTTCGAATTACTATGTCGTATTAGGCTTGTGGTTAAGTGGTTTTTGAACTCGTCGCCGATGGAAAGGGGTGCGGAGCCCATCGACCCAACTGTCATCCCAGTGGGGGTTGGAAAAGACAAGTGTGTGCAAAAGTCGGGACGAAATAAATTTAGGCGAGACTTTTTGCTATCTCACTAGGTTTTTATAATCGCCTGGCCCACAGCATCGCAGTGTCAAGCGGGTGCGTTAGGGGTTGGCTAAGTGCTCGCGTCTGGTGATTCACACGTCATGCAGGCCCCGATTTTCGGTGTAATGACTTGTGGTGGCGAGGTCAGACCCTCGCAAAGTGCACTCAAACTTGTTTTCCCGCTTTGCTAATCAACGCCATCTGGAAGGACACGCAGATTGTTCTTCATTGCTTGCATATTTATGTGTGTTTGTTGGCGCCGCACGCTGAGTTTAATGCCGAATGTGTTTTGCATGTCCGCAGGAGTTGGCAGTGAGCTCGCCGAGCGAACGCAATTGGCGCGGCATCTTCATCGCGCTGCTGGTGATCGTCGCCGTGCTGGGGCTGATCGTGTTCAGCATCGTGCTGGTGTCGCCGCCGGAGGAGGGGCCGCGCGTCAAGGGGCGCAAGCCGAGCCTCGAAGATATATTTCTCAAGCTGCCGCCGCCGGCGCGCTTCAACGGCACGTGGATCTCAGGTAAATCACTGATTCTAATTCGTAATTTCTCGCACTTTCCACGCCCGACTGCTGCCGGCCGCCAGTTACGTTCCGACACGTTTCTAATTTTGCGCTGAATGAGATTTACACTTGCCCCCGAAAAAAAGCCCGTTGCGTTGCGCACATCCAATTAACCCTGGGTGCGTGGTGGAAAAGGATTCGTTGTTTCATCGCTTTTCGGAAAACAGCCAACTTGCAAATTGTGTTATTAGAAACGGATAATTGCATTATCCGGTTCAAGCTCAATTAATAGTATATTGCCCAACTAGGGCGGTAAATGGAAAACCTGATTAACAAAAAATGTTCAATAAATTACTTCTACATAGTTTTGTTTGTAATTTTTACACACAGGAATTTACTGTACGTAGAGAAATAGATTTTTAGATGGAACTAATTTCCACAAAGACGGGGTTGGAATTCTTTAGTTCGTTGATGGTACCTATTTAACATACTAAAAGTCAAGAAAAATCTGAGCAAGCAAAATGCGTTTTCTTTTTCTTGCACAAAATTTCAAATGAAGAAACACATTCGTCAACCGGCGCGGCGCCTCCACCAACATGTTCATTTTTCAAACGTGTTTTTGGTGATATATTTGTTAATTACGCAATGAATTTGTTAACTTTTTCTACACGCAATAGCATCTCTAGAAAGCGCATGAAATTTGCCAACCTACCACGATGAAAATTATTTCACAATTATGTAAGTTTTCGAGTTATTCCTCATTGCAAATTGCCAATTATTTTTTCAAAATACATTTTAGTTTTTCTTGATATTGAGCGGTATGTATTTGATTGTTGTTGCATCTTACATACACTGTAGAATATATCAAATTAAAGGAAATTTCACGCTTTTCCGAATGATGCTAATTTCATAATTTTAGTTATTTTTATTTTTAAGTTATGGCGCGTTTTGTAAGAAGAATCACGTTATTGACAAAATACATAAAAAAGCGATATCTTGAAAATAAGGTCGGGCCGTATGACATAGTTTTCGAACATTATAGACTCTATATTCAATGTAGAATAAACTCCTTTCCTGTGTGCAGAAGGTGGTTAAATGAACCTTCTTCTAGATAAAAAAAATCTATGTTCGTCCACCTCCGCAAATCCATAGTTTTAATCTAATAGAAAGGAAATTGCCAGAAAGACCGTTACTGGCCGAAGCCAGTATGGCTAAATATATTATTGTAGAAAGGAAATTTGGTTCATTGATAGATAATAGAAAAAACATTGGTTATGTCTTGATTTGATACTCCGCTTTTTTAGTAATTCGTGTTGGTGGAGGCGCCGGGAGAAGACTTACCTTATTTATTTGAATGCAATCCCCATCTTTGTGGGAATTATACACAGTTGGTGAGCAAAAAAAATTATATGTCCGGTGATGACGTATTGACTTGAAAGATATTTTCCGCAATATGTGTCTATATGGAGCAAATAGAAAATGAAAGAAAAAGACATGAGTTTCCTACAGAGAATTCAACTCAAATAAAACTTAAGCCTGGCCTCAAACCAAAACGCGCGCGCCGCACTTTCAACCGAGATAAATTCTTTCTTTCTTACAGTATTCCATTCTGAAAAGTTAGCCCGCACTTTCTTACTACCCCTGGGAGCGCGGCGAAAGAAAGGGTTTCGCGCCCGTGTTACGGCCGCGTTTGGGCTTCGGGCATTCCCATCACGTCGCATGCAATCGATATCGGGAAAAAATGACGACCGTGCCGTCATAGTGGCACTAAATTTCTCCGATCCAAGTTTAACTGATTTTAAATTAGTTTCTCAATATAATTCAACCAACTTTAGTTTAAAACTACTTTTAAAGCACATTATAAACCTGATATTACAGTAACTTTTGAACAATCGGTGGTTTGTACCTTACTAAAATTTCACACACATTTCAGTAAAACAATGCAAACATAAATTGTATTTTATCCGGAGTTTTTGCGTTGCGCCCTATTTTCAAGGTGTATTTTCAGTATAGCTGTAATTGTGCTGTAAGTGCACGGCAGTTCACAACAGCTGTGATAAATCAACACTCCATTATGCTCGCAACAAACGCAAAAAACATCGCAACGCAGGAAAAACAATTAACGCGAGATGCAAGCTCTGTACCGAGCCCTGGTGCTCAGGGTGCTCAGTGTGCAAGCAAGGCGATGTTTGGTGGTGGTGGATGCGCGCCGTGTGGGAATTGGTATTCCACCTCCCATTCCCCTGCCGACGGTTGCGTAGGTGCCTTGGCATCGTCGGGATTGCGATAAGTAATCGATGCAGTTACTATGGCTACACCACGCGGTGTCTTTGTCCGCGCACTTATCACAAGGCAGACGCTCAATTGATAATACAAACGTTCACACAAAAAACATACAAGCGAAGTTTAAGGTAAAATTAATGATGTTATAAGTGGTAGCCACACAATATATATATATTTTTTTATTGTCTTTTAAAAAGGTCCTTACTGAAATATATTAAGTATGTTTCGCTGACAAGTTAAAGTCACACTGCGCAAAATATAACAATAAAAGAAACTGTCGTACACTGCACCGTCGTAATAGACAGAACCAAGTGGTATCAAGTGCGAATGAAAGGGTGCTATGTGCGTCACGATGTTGACACAAAATGCTTGCGACCCTTGCGCCCTTTGCGACGATAGTAAAGTCCGAAATGTATCCTTTTCCTCGCGTCGCGATTATTTCTCACTTTCCGCGCATTTTTATTTTTCGCACCGCCAAATATTGTTTCAGTTCAACGTACACAAACCGGTTCACACAAGGTGAAATATTTTTCGAAAATATTATTTTCATCACGCAATGAAAACATTTGATGCGCGTAATTTCACTGCGCGTGTTTTCATTGTGGGCATTGTCGTAGCTTACAATATGTTCAATTTATCAAAAAAATATCCGTGGGAACTCTGACGACACGTCGCGTCCTCGCGTCGTCGAGAGTTTGGGTTCATCATAATTAATCATTTACGAAAGTTTTACTCTGCGTATCGATTTGTTAAGTCTCCCAACTTTAATGAATATTACACGTTGCTACAAATTGAAATTATGTAGGAGAATGTAAGAATGGAGAATGTAATTATTTTACGACTTATTCAATTATTAACATGAACAGTACACAGGGTACAGTGTACAGCGATGAAGATAATTACTTAAGGAATCTTAACCAAGATGTGGAGGCGCCGGGCGAATATAGACATTTACGGCTGTCCATCGATTTCTATTCGATGTCAGGATGTTAGAAAAGCATTTTTGTATTCAGTATTCTTTATTTCGCCCGTGGCGATCTGAAATTGCGCGCTCATGTGAAGACTAACAAACGATGGCGACAGCGACCTCGAACCGGTAGCTGCCACCGCCTGATTTGATTTCTTCACTTTTGTGGAAGACGCGACGCGTTCGTGCCAACAAATTGCGTTACATTGCCATGGAGGGAGGTGATGGTGGATGAAAATTTGATGGAAAGGTCTTTTGTGTCGGCGCCGTTCACGTTTATTATCTGCGCCCCGACGGGAGTTGTTACTGTGAAGCTAATCATTGTCGGCGGGCACATTAGCCCAACCCTCAACGAAATAGTAGCACGCATGACTTGAATTAACATAACGGACGAAAGTGGAGGAAATTAAAATGTCGACGCGGCCGCCGCAAACGCCTTTGAAGTGCCAAAAAACAAATTGATCACGCGCAGCATTTCCGCCGTCTTCAGTATTGAATTGATATTGAAATTTTCACATTTTCACATTTTTATCGTTTACCTTGGGAATGATTGCACTTATTACCTATGTTTTACGAGACAATCCAAATTGGCAATCAAGCAAAGTCCTTTGCGCTTCCCTCAATTTTACATTTTCTACGCGACTTCTCTTGGTTACATCGGTGGTCTTACACTAGTGGAATTTGTTATCTCGGATCAACCAGGGGGCGAAATGGTGCGGAACAAACGTTACTAATGCACAAAAGAATATAATACCCGCTGGCAACTCCATGCGAAAAGCCGGGCGCCAAAGAAAGCAACAACAAAAAAAGTTTAAAGAATCAACCAGCGTGACGACGAAATGGCCCAGTGCACAAAAAAATTAATAACATAACAAAAACTAAACCTCAGCATCGAACCTCAAGGATGTTCCATTTTACTCTGCATTGTGCTTTTTATCCACGCCCATTCTTCTTCTGCTTGTTACAGACACGGAATTTGTCTACCAGGATCGTTACGGCGGCGTCACGCTCTACAACGCCGAGAACCTGACGACGGAAGTCCTCGTTACGAACGTTACATTTGTAAGTCATTAATAATACCTTTTCCTACTTTGGTGGAGGCGTCCAGCACTTCGGCGATAAGCAAATCTTTTAGTTTCCAAACTGCGCGTCAGCAACACCAAGTTGTAAGCTGTAGATAAATTCCCGATTCGAAGTGGTTGGAAGCACTTCCCCTCACAGTTTCGATAAATTCGCAATTTAAGTTGCAAATGCAAGTTGGTCTAAGTGGTTCTGTTTTCCTGTCCTCCCCACAAAACAGAGACAATACAACGCAGTCGATTTCAAGATATCGAACGACCTAAAGTACGTGCTTCTCATAACGGACGTCATCAGGCTCTTCGAGCACACGAAGCTCGCGCGCTACTACATCTACGACCGCAGCACGAGGTACGTTTTGGGGGGCTAATCCTTTTGCTTCGATTCTTAGCAAATTTATTACTTTCGCCCCGTAGCTTTCGCAAAGCCCTCTCGCCGAACGAAACGGACGAGAATGCGCCGCACCTGCAGTACGCCACATGGTCGCCGAACGGCTCGGCCATCGCCTTCGTCTACGAGAACGACGTCTATTACAAGCCGTTTATGCAGAAGGAGCTCGTGTGTCGCATCACGAACAACGGCCCTGCCTCGGGCGTATTCAGCGGCGTGCCCGACTGGCTCTACGAGAGCGAACTCCTGCGCACGGATCACGTCCTTTGGTTCTCGCCAGACGGCATGAATCTTCTGTATTTGAGCTTTAACGACTCGCTGGTCGAGGATTACAAGTACCCGTGGTACGACAGCAAGAATCCGCACGAGAAATATCCCAAGATTAAAACGGTCAAGTATCCACAGGTACACAATCCAACAAAGGTTAGAGACGATTTACTGTATCGTACAATATTTTAGGTTGAAACAAACAATCCAGTCGCTTCAGTATGGATAGTGAATTTGAAAAAGACCCTAAAGCACATTTCAGCGTTCGAAATAAAACCGACGAACAGCGTTGAGACCGGCAGCTACATAACGAGCGCGCGATTTTATAACGACAACGACGTTTCAGTCGTTTGGTTGAATCGCCGTCAGAATACGTCCGTTATCCTTCAGTGCAAAGCGTCGAACAATTACAACTGCACCAATGTAACTATGCTTCCTGCTTGCATTCCCGCAGGCATAAATTTAAAATTGATTCAATTTTGTGCAGTTCCACATCGAAAAGGCCAGCTGTGACCCGACCATTAACAAGGATAACTGCGGCTGGACGGAGCCTATCTTCCATCCGTGGTTTTCGCGCGGCGGCCATCAGGCGCTCATCCGCTGTCCGGTGAAGGACGGCAACAATGGCGACTTCATGCACGTCTGTCAACTGGCGCCCAAGCATGTTATACCTCTTACGCACGGCGCATTCGAAGTGACGCGGATTATCGGCTGGGACGAGGAGAACCACCTGATGTGCGTTTAAATTAAATCATGCGCGGAGGAAAAAAATACTCTAATTATGTCACCCTTCTCTGTCCGCAGATATGCCCTGGCAACAAACGAGGAGAACCCCGGCGTGCGACACTTGTTCAAAATCGGCGACATGAACTCCACCCAGGCGTGGACGTGCATGACGTGCCAGCCGAAGGTCGACTTCAACATCACCTTCGATGGGGATTTAATGAACGACACGCTGCTCAACGACACGATGCTCCTCTACTACAAGTGCGACTATAACAACGTGATGTTCAGTAAGAACTTCCGGTACTACGTTCAGGAATGCCTTGGCCCTGACATCCCCGTGCTGTTTCTGGTTGAGACGGCTACCAATTATCGCATGGTCATTTTGGACGCGTCGACAGCACTGCGGAACAAAGTGAGGAACTTATCCAAGCCACGGATTAAAAAGTTTCATGTGGATATTGACGATGGGGATGAGACGTACAAAGCGCAGGTGATGCTGCATCTTCCTCCGGTATTACGAGAGTACGAGGACGTTGCATTTCCGCTCATACTGATTGTGTAAGTGTTTTCGCATCGCATGGATGGCCCTGTCAGAATCTCAGAATGCAGTAACCTTTGACCTGATTTTGCAGCGACTCCATGCCGGGCTCACAATCCGTATCCGAAAAGTGGGAATTGTCCTGGCCGTGGTTCCTCGCCAGCACGCGGAGCTACGTCGTCGCGCACATCGATGTGCGCGGCTCGGGATATCAGGGTGAAAAGATGCGACGGGAGATTTTCAAAAAGTCAGTGCAGAAGCTCTCAATTCTTGTCAAAGTTGTCCGAAAACTTTTCATGTTGTTTTCCAGAGTCGGGCAGATCGAAGTGCAGGACCAGCTCGCCGTGTTGACGTATTTGCGCGACAACTTTAACAAATTTATCGATAGGGAGAAGATCTGTGCGGTGGGGAGTGGCTATGGTGGATATGTGGCCGCCATGTTGTTATTGCAAGACCTGGAGGTCATCAACTGTTCTGTGAGCATATCCCCCATCACAAATTGGCTGTACTACAGTAAGTCGCAAAACTCCTTCCGAATGATGGCACGCTCATTCTATTTACAATTTCAGATTCATATTTCACTGAGAAATACTTCGGCTTCCCCTCAGAGCAATTTATTCAATACCAAAGTTCGGATTTGACGAAGCGCGCTGGCAATCTTAACGAGCGAAACTACCTGTTAGTGCACGGCACTGCAGACACACAAGTTAATCCGCAGCATTCCATGATGTTTGCCAAGTCGATGATCGAGCAGGGCATTCTCTTCCAGCAAGTCGTAAGTTGAATAATTAATGTCCGGATAAAACCGAACACCAGTAATTCTTTGGTCTGTTGGACAACTTGGTTAAAACTTTCCGTAATATTTAATCATTTAATGGCCTATAAACTCCGAAAGTTAGCACAAACTAATCGCTATAGATCGCTACACTTGTTACACTTGTTCACACATCTTTCATTAGCGCTTTTTGTCGCACGTCTGACACTATTAAAGTGCAGATTTTTTGATGATACACGCGTGATACACACACAACACCACACAATGCACAATACGACGTCTCGAGAATGTCGTCTCGTAAAAGATTTATGAAGCTATTAGACTTGTCCACTTGTCAATATACAAAAGCTCATTTGCAAATAGCAATCAGACGTTTTTGCTAACTTAACACTCTCGCTAAAGTTTCTTCTCTATGCGTTTGTTTTATGTTTCTCTGTGATGTGTGTTTTTTATGTATGTCGTATCGATTTGCAGAAAGTGCTTTTTAGTCTATGATTGTCTATAGAAAATGCAAAGCAGCTGCCACAAAAACCTAACAGCTATCATCAAACAAAAAAAAACCAAGTCATCTAATTGCCGCCACATAGCAATTACGATGCGCAAACCGTTTCATTGGCTGAACCACTTCAATATGTATAACCTGGTGCTATTATTTGCAGGTGTACCCAGACGAGAGTGCACCATTCGACCAAAAAACACAATTGCATCTCTATACGTACATTGATCAGTTTTTTAATGAGTATTTCGGCGTTGATAGGGACGAGTGGGATATTTTTTTGGCCTAAATGCGACCTCACCCCCAATCAAAATACAAAAATCATAAAAAAAACCCTCTTGTTGATGGCTTTCGATGTAGAATGGATTAACTGTACTGGAGTGTACTCTCTTCTTCTCAATGCTTGCATTTCAGGTGTATCCGGACGAAAACCACGCGTTCGGCACTAAAGCGCTGATACACCTTTATAAGGAGATCGATCAGTTCTTTAACGAAAGCTTCGGCCCGCCGATGGACGAGTGGCACGACGAATCGAACGACTTTTTCATGTCGGCTGCGCTTCGATAAAATCGAGCGTCGGCGCAATCAGCCCATTGCAATCAATCGCCCAAATCACGCAAATGTGCACTTCAATTCAATCAGCAGAAGTCGGCCGGAACGCAAACGCATTCAAAACATGATTATGCTCCATATCATTTTGAGTATCAAAGCAAAACGAAACAAAATGAAGACATGAAGAATGCGGACGCATTGACGACACGAAAATTAAAGCATCGCTAATTTATCTATAGACCAATTAAATTTAATAAATTTCGTAATGAATATGTATGTGATAGCATCACGAGTTAGTGAATTTACGAGCAAATTACTAAGAATTATTACTAATTAAATGACGTGGAGAATTATAGTGACGACAACATCACAAAGAGTAACATTCCAATTAA
>JARJDQ010029683.1:0-13048 GCA_030264215.1 Geostiba sp. GC000077
ACCGTTCACCACCGCTGGTTTATTCCCGTTTTCTCCCGAACGATGATCCCGAGGCAAGACAGATGATAGAAAAACCCCTCAAAAAGTATGCTCTATCATTGTGGACATTTTCAATCCTATAGCTTTTCGCGTTTCTGTACACTGGTCGAAGAAGTAAAGATTACAATGTTGGAAACAAGCAAATATCGGAAACGCGAAAAGCTATAAGGTATAAAATTTCCACAATGATAGAGCGCATTTTTTTACTGGTTTTGCCATGCTTGCGTTTCCCTCGGGAACATCATTCGGGAGAAAACGGGAATAAACTAGTTGGGGTGAACAGCGTCCTCTGGCGGCCGCGTAAAAACAGTTTACGAAACGGATAATGGTTAGCAACGTACTTTCGCCATTTACTTTCGAACATACGCCTGCAGTTTCATATGGGCAATGCTCGAGGATAAATGAAAAGCACTTTATAATTACGTAGTGTGTTACATTTGAATATAGCACAATTTGCCATTTTCCCGGCGCCTCCACCAGCTTTTTGTCGGGCGCCTCCACACGAGTTAATATTTTTGAGGAAATGACATTGTTAAATAAAATTGTATAATCTGTATAATATATATATATAAACTGTATAATCTGTAGACAAATTTATAGGTTTTAAATTTTAAGTTTGGATCTTTAATGAATATTGATTAATTTATGTTTCGCATTTTTTACTACTTCGGTGCTGATATCGAGGTTGATAAAGTGAGGAATTTCTCCCCGAAACGACCAAACAAGGATATTTATGCGCAACCGATAAGAAGGGCATCTTGCACCTAACAACTCATTGTCCTTTTTTTTTGGGGGTGGAATGAAAAGCGTGAGGTTTGCCTATCTCTATCTCTATCGGATGGAGGCATCCAACATCCTCAACGCTGCATCTTCACCTCGCTCGCTCTCAATGCTCGGCACATATTTTCCTTTCATTTTTGCCCACTTCCGTCTGTGCCGAAATGATTTATCTGATGTATCTCAAATATGTAAGTAATTTATTGCCGGTCGATGCGGCGCCGCTCTCGCCTTCTTCAAGTGGCGTTGCTGAGGCTTACCGAGAGTTATGAGCGGTCGAACCATCGAGGTTAGAGAGCAGCCTTTTGCAATCGCTACTTGAGAATAAAAATATTTACATCAACGAAGCGATTTGCAGCTCAAAATTTCGTTTTGGCCTTGCTATTGTTTAAGGCCGGAAATTTTTAATATCATAGAATGTTTCTACGCCAGTACGCCGTGACATACAAAATGACCCACCGGGCGTTTTTATGACTGTGATAAGAAATCGCAAAAGTTTTTATTGCCCAACGTCATGTCATCGAGTCATAACATCCACTTTCTTTGTTATATGCAGCGTATTTTCAACACTTTTCGTACAATTTCGCGTATAATCATGCACCATCCATATTCACGCTGACAAATGTTTGATTACTTTTGTTTGTGCATTGTCGCTGTTGTTTTGTAGTTTTATAATGGCAAATTTTATGGCTCGCTAATCCAAGAGTATTTTGGCGTATTCATATGCCACTGCATCATTGTATGTTGGAAGAGCAAGCTATGCAGGGCTCTTGATAAAGCTGTAATAATTATACATCGGCATATATGACGCAGTAAAATTTTAATGACCTCGTTGCGAGTCCTTTCGGCCAGTTTGTGTTCATTATCGGTTCGCAGTACACAACGTCAGGCATCAACGAGCTGGGATATTCATCGGATTAATTTCAAGCCGAGTTGGAAGAGCATGCGCTGAGAAATATCACAAAACATCACAATTGTCGTGGATTAATTTCGTTTCGTGAATGCTCGCCCGTTTAATGTAGTCATCGGGCTTAACAATGGGCACACTCGACCGTGAGCGTCAACCGTCAACCAATTGTAGTAGAAATAGGAGGATGTGCCGTCGTGAATGGAATTGTGCACCCGCTCGACTGGCTGCGGCGCGCTGCGTGGCACGGGAAGCGAAAAAAATAACCAGCCATGATGTTGAAAAGCCTTGGTGGAGGCGCCGGGCTACCGCGCACGACGGAATCTTAAAATAATGCTCGCCGCATATATCACTCTGTGATCCGTTTCATTATAAAATAATTTATGGCCCTTCTAATTTATCGCGTGAAATAAATTATATTTTCTAAATACAATTAAAATCATCCGCCACATGTGCAGACGTGCAGAGCAAAAGAGAATTTAGCTTTGGAGTGAAAACATCAAGAAATGGCAAGAAACGGGAAATTGATTTTTTGCCAGCTTCTTTTTTCGGGGGCGAGAGCCAAGCCAAGTAACGCCCCTCTCCACCATGGAGCACGTTCTTAATTTATACAGACTGTTTTTGAATAATTAACTGATAAATTACTGTCGTAATCGTAATTCACTAAGAAAATTCGAAAATTATGCAAAAAATGTTACACCTTCCAGCCCTTTCCACTCTGAACTAAAATGTTAATTGGTAAATATGTAACGTGAGAATTTTGGTGGTTTTGGGTGTTTGGAAAAAAATTCAATGTCGTAAATTCTCGCTTTATTTTCGTTCAATTTTCTTTATCCTACGCTAAGGTGTCGAGTCGGCTCATCCACTTTTCCCTGCTTCCGCGCATTGATGAGACTACGACCGAACAGATGAGCTCACGCGACGAGAAAATGAAAAACTCAGCATGCCGCACACGCATGCCATCGTATACATCCCCCCACTTTTTTTCCGTCCACCGCCATCGCATATTAGTTTCGATTTGTCAATGCTATCCAATAACGCATTCCGATGTTTCAAAGAGTGAATATATCCAACCAAAGCCCATCAATTTGCTTCTTATCATGAAAGTCTGGAGAATTTCGCATCGCGATCTAGAATTCGCTTTGATTTTCCCGCGGAATTTGAATTGTGCTTGCTGTGGTATTGTGTGTACTGGTGTACTTAAAGTGGATTCATTTTCGCATCCTGCATTGTGCCTCCTCAACGTCGGCATCCTGAAGCGAACGCTAACAAATTTGATTTCCTGCGCGCGGCTCCTCGCTCACTCTACACTTCCTTACACAGGAGGAGGGGGTGGTTGGCGTTTCGGCGACGGTGCTGGTATTCCACGCAAATCGGACTAAAGTGTACCGAATGTACCAGAAGTGGCAGCCGAGGAGACTCTGCGCACAATAGCAGGAGGACGCCTTTGTTCCGGCTTCACTTCCGGGTCTCTCCTCGCATTGCACGTGTACCTCTACCACGTGTGTGTCTGTGTGCGTTCTAGAGAGAGGGGGGTGCTTTACAACATCCTGTTAATTGCGCCCATGCCGAGTCAACACTCGGCCGCAACAATGCGACCGCCGCACGCAAAAACTGCTCACGCACCCAACGCATACCTCACCCAATCGTCGCGGTTCGCACGTGGTAATGGGGATAAAACTGTGTCCTTGTGCGTCGCATTCGTTTCCGACTTTGCTCCGTTCCGTTGCGCATCGTTTTGGGCCAAAAACAAAAGCTAGTTGTTCGCGCGGGGCTCTTAACGAATTTACAATTTCATTGTGCCTCATTGGGGAGTGAAGGCACTCGAAATTACACTCGCGTTGCTTCACTTTACTTCGTTCCAGTCCCCAGACGCTTTTTGGAGGTTCGGAAGGCAGGTTGTGCCCGCGTCCCCTCGAGCCTGCTGGGAGGCGAGCACTAAAACGCCGTGGGACTTAATTAACATTAAAAGACAGAACGTCTTATTTTCGGGCAGCTCGGAAAAGTTGAGGAGAAGATATAAAACGCACGAACCGCGCCACCAAGGAGGATACTCTGGCACTCTGCAACCAACGAGTATCATCGTGGCATAAAATACGAACGGTCATATAAAAAAATTCAGCGTTGCACAAGTTGCACAAAAATGAAATCTCCGGATTTACAATTGGATTTTTACATTTTTCACTTTTTACGATTCCACGAAACAAACACTGAAGGTTTAGCGCACATTGCAGCGCTTAAATTTAATATTTCAACTAAATTAATTGCTCCGTGGACGTGGTTGGCACTGTAAGCTTGCGGCGTGTACTCACCGGAAGATCCAATGGTGACTGGCAATAAAGATATGCAGGTTAATGCGAGGTGCAGCAGGAGGCGCGTTGACTCACTCCCGTACATCATGGACGCCCTCTATTTGCGGTACCCAGCTGCAAAACAGAATAATACATTAGTCTCTGCCCGGCGCCTCCACCATCAGCATCTCGCTCATTTCAATGCCATGTGTCAGCTGGATGGTCATTTATAATCATGTCACATTAAAGTAGCATTTTATTACGCATCCAAAAAAAAACGATATTCCCAGCACAAAAAAAGAGCAGCCCCTTGTCATTGTTTGTGCGAGTTTGCGACGAGATGAAAAATATGTAAATTAATTGGCTTTGATTAATGAAAATGTTCCAACCCACAATATAAGATAATGCAAGCGTTTTGAGAAGGATTAAGGGTGGAGGTGGATTTTTTTTTCACATTTTTTTGACAATGGAAAGTCGCGCATTGCATTATCTTGTCATTTGAGCTTTTTCAGACAGCGTTTTTATGTTGACGCGTACGTGCCCCTCGTCTCATGGATGGTGTGAGAGCGCGAGTGTTTAAACCACCCTGGAGATGGAGGAGCATTTTTACAGCGTTGTACAAACGCGCCGCCGCCGCCGACTCAACAATAAAAAGTGACGACGCCGGGGCACAATGCTCATTGCTACATTGCTGGTTACAGCTGTTGTTTATGTTTATCAGGACGAAATGCAAAAGGAAGCTTTTCGCTCCGATGACAAACGGACCACTCGTATGGCGTGGCGTGTTCCTCAGGCTTTTTTTGTTTGCACGTGCCAGTTTACGTCATGTTTAGCACCCGTTCATAAACAACTCCTGAGGAATGTCAGCGTTGACGTAATTTCCTAAAAAACCTAAAGCGCTGGAGAGGAAAAAAACGAGTCGAATTTATGCGCAAAGCATTATATCGCCTTACGATTGTTTTGTTGTGCCCTAAAATGCTCTAGACAGTGGACGAAATTAACTTTTCTCTACGTCGCGGCAAGCGCGGCGTAAATTTAATTAAAATTGAAATGCAATTTGCGATACACACAAGCCGGTTGTGGGCTTTGATATCAAACGCCTCGCAGCGACACGCTACGCGAGACGTTGATTGTGTTTCGAGCGGGATGTAATTTAAAAAAATAATAACGCGCGTAGAGGCTCAGCTAGCCGCGGCGGCAGCCCCGTCGAGGCGAATGATGGACGATGAACGAGAGCAAATTGAATTTGTCCAATGGGTGATATACCTCTTCACTTCTGCGCTTATGCATATCGCGTCGGGCGCAGCCAACGTCAACAATCCACTATGACAACAAAACGTGCGCGAGCGCTGGCAAAACGCAAAAAAGAACGCCAATTTAATTTCATCTCTTGGCGCACATACAATTTGCACCCTAAAACTTTCGCACAGCGCGCGCAAAGATCGCTCGTCATCTCGTCGTGTATGCATTAAGTCAAAATGACTTCGAAATGTCACTGGAGTAATAATTCCGATGTAGAACTCGCGACGCTCGGCGCGCAAGTCTTCTAGCATTGCAAGAAAAACAAAACTCCATAACGAAGTAAAAGCACGTAGTGCGACTCTCCGAATCTTAGCGTTTCGGTATTTATCTTCCACTTAGAGGGAGCGCACTCGGCGAGCGCTGGGTTTACGTTTGCGTTAGCGCCGCCGCCCCCCGAGTCGATATATCTACATGCTGGATGCTAGAAAGTTGAAGAGTCGGCGTCTCGCCACTCACGGCATGCTCAAAAGACAAATGCGATATTAACGAAACTTTAAATTAACCCACGCTTGTAACAACCGCGGCGCCTCCACCAGCGAGTTGCTTTAATAAATTTCAGACGACGGACTAATTTCTCCCACACACGCTCGAATCAACTTAATTTCATAGTTTCATCCCTTTTTTGCCACAGTCATAGTATTCGTATGCAAGTGGCAAGTGCATGAAATGTCTATTTTAATTGGATTTCTTTGTTGTGTGAATTCAATACCTACGCGAATACGCAATTTGCAGCACGTGACATCGCGTGATTTAATAAAAGCTCCCGAAGGGTTTCGTCGCGCATGATTTGCGTTAATTGAGTCATAATGAAAACGCGGCGATTTCCACTTGATAGACTTGCCAACGTTTGCAATTCGCATGCGTTTGCAGCGCCGATCGGGCATTACATTGCGCCTGGCAAACATCGACTGCTCCCAACAAAGAAGCATTGTCGGCGGGTGAATGTCGGGCACGGCGCCATCGGCGTTCACCGCTACAAAACGCTGTGGTGCACGCGAACCTCGTGCACCACCTCTTATTTGCTCGTTTTTTGGCGCTGCGAGGGCAAAGAGGTAAAATTCTTTGGTATACTCGCTACCGGAGAAAAACACAATGCCACATCCGGTTTGTACGGCTTTTCATTCAAGCATACACATGTACAATCAGAATCTAAAGATCGGGAAGAACTCATTTATTAAAATTTAACTTAAATCTGCAACAGTGCATCAGAATATAATTATAAAATTACAAAAAAATGGAACAGTCCGGACCTGATGCAAAAAAATAATATGACAAACAGAATTTGTTGGCTTAATTTATAAGAGACTTTTATTAGCATTCAAAGAACAAGAAAAAGATGTTAACACCATGTAAACCGGTCATTGCACACGGTTTGTAGTTCCGTCACCCATATATCTGCATTGCTACCCTTAGAGATAGTATTTTAAAACAAAAAACACGAAAAATAATTTGTTTAAATTTTGTAAAAATATTTTTTTACATGAAAAAGTACTAGAAATAGTTAAAGTAGCTAAAATGTAGTGTTGCGAAATATTTGAGAAAAGGGTTTATGACTTCAGGTTGAATAAACAAGAAGCAAGTTTTACGTCCAAATTTATAGACTCCGCTACGTTTTATAATACCAAGTTTAAGACCATAGATCATATGTACTGCATTGCTTCTTTGATATTTTCGTCCCTGTTCCTGAAACCGAATGAATAATAAAAAGGCGTTTTGAGCAGCATTGCATCAGAGTGAATTGCAAGCCTCTACAAGCTCGTTTGCTGGTTTGTTTCCTTCAATTACCAATTCACCTTGCGTGTCCTGCTCCACTACATGGCTATGAATTTAATTTCACGATGGCATAATTTGTATGCAACGCTGCAAGTGCATCGTGCATCGTGCGTCGCAGTTCAGGCTTCGGCGCGCGAAATTATTATGACCGTTTTCAATTTTATTAAGTGGGCTTCGTGCGACCAGCGCAAACCCACACAGGACGAAAAAAGCAGGGCACATTAGCATAACAATGCCTGCGGCAAGCCAGCAAGTGCAATGGCAAGGAATGAGTGGGGAAAACTGGAAATGCGTTGCAATGGTTTGGAACGGCTTCGAAAAAAAAAAATATTGTACAGTGGAAGAAGTCTACAACAATCACATTCGGCATGCAGCCATAAACCCATTCTTGGTAGAATCGTGGCTAAGTGTGTAGGCAGTATAGGCCCATAATTCTTATTGTGAATTAGATTTCCCCCCAGGATAATAGAATAGAAATGGTTTTCTAGTGTTCTACCGTGGTCACGCGATTTTTTGATCAAGAACATTCTTCAACACCTGCTGGCATGAAAAAATAACACTTTCATCAAAAATAAATTTTCCGCCTTTTGTTTGAAACAGCTTAATCTAACGAAAATGCTTTTCTGCGGTAAAATGAAAATGCTTAGGTGAAATGCACTCCGAATAGTTTTTATATCAGTTTAAACATCTTGTTGAGCATGCAACATTATGAACGATTTAATTCGAGCGCGTTTATATGCAGAGAGGCGGCGATAGTTTGGAAAAACGACGCGAATGCAACAAGAACACGAAACACACGGCATGATGGTCGAGCGTGCTGGCGAGAGCAAATGCAGATTAATAGAGTTTCGCGAATGTGCCTCCATTTCCCGTATTCATTCCCATATTCATTCCGTCGTTATGCACTCTCTCTACGTGCGGGCGCCTCCGCCAGCGGCGCGCCGTGTGAAAAGTTTTCCGGCACAGAGAGAGAGATTGCAGATTAATCCAATAACACGGAGCATACGCTTGAAGCAGCGCAGCAATGCGCTCTGGGATGGTGCTGCTGTGTTTGCCGCACGCTCGCAGGTTGTGAACTCTGCTGGCACACGCCTGCACACATTTGCACATTTCCGCGCTTGTAATGAGCGCGAAGCGATGTATGAGCATGCACCATTGACTTCGGACGATGCTGCACGTCCGCTCTTTGTCTTGGACGGACACACGTGCCAAACATTTTCGATGGTGGGTAAACTCGAGGCGCACATCGCAGACAACATTCTTTTGAGGGTGTTGTATTGCAACGCGTATTGCGAATTCTGATAGTGTATAATTCAACTGGTGAAATGCGAACGCCGAACTTGGAATTATTTTGGCGGGGAATTCATTTACTGGAATTCTTGGTTACCTTGAACATTGCCATGTTGATGGTGAATGCGCCGGGCAAACAAGATTGATCCACAATCACACTTACACCAAAGAGGATGTGGTTCTACAGAGAATTTAGAGTGATGAGCATTGTGGCTGTTTGACCTTGGTTTGAAGTTATCAGCATTTCAGGATTCTATGCATCACTGCCTTTCTTCTCAACAAAAACGAGCTATAACTCTTAAACCAGGGTAGTTACAAATATTCTGTTTAAAATATTCGAAAGAGTATGAAATTTTCTTTAATATATAGGTATTACTATGTATGTAGGGTTTCAACACTAAAAGATATGAGGGTTTGAAGTTTTTAGTAATATTATTTTAAATTACTTGCGTGCTATGTACCTGTTTTCAATGTCTCATAACTTTTGGCAAACAAACTTTAAAAGCGCTACAAAGACTTTATTTGAAAGAACATTTGATGTCCTGTACAATACTGAAATCAGGATATTGTTATCTACTTTTGTTTAGGAGTTATAGGGTGTTTTGGTTAAAAATGAGATTATAATGTATCAAATCTTTTGAAGCGGAGGCGCCGGGAAAAGAATGCATTCGGCATGTTTTCATTTTTGTAGACTTTTAGTATGTCAAAAAAATACAACCAACTAAAAAATACAATCCACATCTTGGTGGGAATAAATAAGTCCGACCTATTTTTGTTGCTTATACATATCTCCTGTAGGTTATAATAAAATGAAATTCAGTGATTTAAAAAGTTGCCTGCAACGAGCACAAGCTGTTTTGCAATCAATAGTGGTGTAGGAGTATTAGTAATGCGCTCTGTTTCACGCTGGTTCGACGTCGTTATCAAGATGCATTATTGTGTCGAAGCAATATCGCGCGCGCGACTGCACGGTGTTTATATTCGCATTTGAATTGATTTATGGCACTCGCATTAGTCGCCAACGTTGGCCCGTGCATGCCGCGCACAAACTTTGCGCTTGCACTACGTGAGCTTCTGCCCTTCGAACGTCAAGGATCGCTGCCAGCTGACAACAGCCTGAGCCTTGAGCGGCACGCCGCTTTGGAAAGCACACTCACTATGCACATAGAGCAACTGTGATCGACGACTGTGAGCCAACGTCAATGCGCGTTCAATCATGCGCGGCGGCGGCGGCGGGCGAAACAAAGAGATGTTAACTTAATGCGCCTTCGAGCACGATCCGTGTGCACAATGATGTGCTAGTGGCTCTAGTGGGTAAATCGAATGCGGAAGTTCTATTGTGCACACACAAATTGTGTGCACACATGTTTAAATAAATGTGCGCTGCGAGGAAAGAAAAATGCCTCGAGAGTAGGAGACTTGCAACTTGTTGTAACTGCAAAGTGCCGAATATACACATTACGAATTCACTTCGCACAACTCTAATATTAAACATGTTAAAACCTTATCCATACTAAAATGTTAAGAAAATGAAAATTTCTGTAAAAAAAAATAATAGAAGTATTATATACCGAAAAAATCATATCTGTTGCACGATTCCTAAAATTTCGAAGTAAAACCTAACTTTTGAATAAAAACGTGTTTGTTAGCTCTAAAACATTAAATTTTGATGTCAAATAGTAGTTTGTATAACTAGTGCAGAAAGTGCGATTTTATGCATGCGAGTGTCGAGGTGCGAAGCGAGCCCGCAGAGCGAGTGAAGCAAGACACGAGCGGATAGAGGTACTTTCTACACTAGCTGTACACATTGCTTTTTCTTCGGCCACCAAATTATCTTTTACGTTTTCTGTGACATTGATGATGGTGAATTTTAAAATGTCAGATGATACCCAAATATGGGAAACATTGTTTAGAATATTTTTTATATACTAGCATTTAAAAATTAACTTTAAAGTGGAGCATGTAGGGTATAAAGAGCTATTCTACGAGTGGTCGTAGAAAATAATTTCTTTCTTACCAAAAGGAAGATTTGTACACCACAAAAAACCTAATTTCGTAGTTTTAAACGTATTTATTTTCGATTTTGTGTTAGGAATTGTATTTTTGCAGTAAAAAATTAATAACAAGTTTGTATATACAGAAAGAATCATTTCTGTGCCACGATTCGTAAAATTTCGAACTTAAACCCAACTTTTGATGCTAAAAACGTGTTTATTAGCGCTGAAAAGTTCAATTTTGAGGAAAAATTTTTTTTTAATAAAATAAAATAATATTTGTTCTCACCAAAAGTTTTTAATATTTTCTTAACATTTTTCGAACAGTTCTTGAATGTTTTGCAAGGCATGCGCCCATGTGCTAATCTAATTTCAAGCAAATTGCGGTCGAATTACACAAGAGCAAACCACCCCAACATAATGTGCCTCCACATTAGGCTACAAAATATGTTTACGCTCTGCGCTTGCGTTTTTCCCTCCTCTATGCCTGCTACCCACATTAACCATCTCATATTACACAGCACAATGGCCAAAATGTGAGATCACGGAATTCTGTGCACCTCCCCCTTAAAAACAAACATCCCAGCTCAAGTTAAAGTTGATACCAGAACCTCCACCATCGTAAGTCTCGGGCATGTTATTCCATTCAATTGGTCGTGCCGACGAGCGTATGTGTGCAATTTCAAAGATAAATATTTCGCCTGCGCGCGCGAGTGCCGGAAATGGAATTTCCTCCAGACGTCGAGGAAATTAATACGCCGCGCACAAATGATCCACACGTTTTACTCTCCGTTACCGAGTGTGTGCCGGCAGCGAGTGTAATTCGCATTGTTTTATTTGCTCGGCTGGCTGAGGGCGGCGAGACGGGCGCCGAGTGGAAGAGTCAGCCAGCGGGAATATCATTTGGGGGCACACGCGAGCCGCGCTCTGCTGATGCATGGATGACGAACGATCCAACCATCCCTCCCCCACACACAATGTGGGTCAGATACGAGTGCAATATTACTGAAATGAAGTGAGCAGTCGAGGAGTTGAGACAACCGGAGTTAAGTCGAAAGTGGTTGAAAATCTGTGCGAAAACAAGATTGAATTTTAGAAAATTTAACAAAATATCTTTTAGAGAAAAATTGTAATTTTCAAAAAATCGGTAGATTTTTTATTGGATGGATATTCTCACAGCAGGTTTTGGGTAATTATCCATGGCATTTCCCTCTGGAATATTATGCTTGTAAAGTGCATTTTAAATCTGTTTGTATTTGGCTTCAAAAATAGCGATATTTAAAAATGTGAAATTTTAAAAACTTTATTTAACTTTATTCCTATATTCATGGAAGTTATCGCCAACTAATAGCCAACCATTTTTTGTGCCAATCTCTTTGGAATAAAAAAAACATTTCGCATTATTAAATTTTAAAAGGTTTTCACGTCAATATTGAAATCGAAGTTATTCCAGTAAAATGTAATGTTGTCGGGTTTGTAAGCTCAACTCTTCTGTTTGGTGCGTGTTACTCAAAGTGAGTTCAAATAGCCTTTCGGCTTCACTGCTCATGGGCTAGTTGAACGCCGGCCGAAATTGGGCGGTTTGTTTGAATGGCCCATGCGAAACTAAAGACTCGGCCGGCAGCGGCCGTAAAGCGGCATTCTCTCCAGCAAGCCCCGCATCAATGTTCATGCTTTATTTAGAATATTTACTACCAAAGACGGGCTATAACACTCGCGCACACGGTCTATTTTCGGCATTCAAGCGTCGAGCATTTTAAATGGTAATTTATGTGGGCATTTGCTCAATGAAATTTCATCGCACATCGAAGCCTACGCAAGGGTTGGACGTGTGTTGGTATATGTTTTGATACCGTTCGACACGGTTGAAAATTGTTTTGCAAGTTATGTTTGGCATGCCGCATTGTGTGTGCTATGGCCGGCAAAGAAGGAGAGGGGCTGGCGGCGGTGGCGGCACGCATCCTGGTGCGGCAAATAGCGCGCTAATTAATGTTGGTATTTAGCTCCTTAATTAAGCATTACGCTTTGGGGCAAATAGTTAACTTTGTGCGCGCGGCCCGCCGTAATAACAAGTCGGCATAAATAACTCTCCTCCCCCTTAGCCTAACTGATGGCAATGGGAAGATATTGCTGAAAATTATGCGCTTCCTAAGTCGTTCCGACAGTGCAAATTACACACCGACAGTTGTTATTAACATGTACCTACATTCTACTTCTGCGCAGTACAATTCTCTAACTTCCATTTTATTTAACAATGTCATTTCTTTAAAAATATTAATTCGTGTGGAGGCGCCGGACAAGAAAATGATGGAGGCGCCGGGAAAATGACAAATTGTGTTTTATTCAAATGCAACACACTACGTAATTATACAGTGCTTTTCATTTATCCTCGAACATTGCCCATATAAAAGTGCAGGCGTATGTTCGAAAGTGAATAGCGAAAGTACGAAAACGCGTGTACCCGTACGCGGAGCATAAAAAGCAAAACTCAAAATACTAATTCGGTGCTAGCTCCCACACCACCGGGGCGATTTGAATTTTCTCTGCGGGTCCTTATTGCTAACCATTATCCGTTTCGTAAACTGTTTTTACGCGACCGCTAGAGGGCGCCGTTCAGCCCCGCTAGTTTATTCCCGTTTTCTCCCGAACGATGATCCCGAGGGAAGCACAGATGA
>JARJDQ010029688.1:0-19938 GCA_030264215.1 Geostiba sp. GC000077
GAACGTAGTGACTCGCATCTTAAAATCAAACTTTACACACTAATTTCATAAATAACTATTTTTACAAATGCATTAAAAAGAGGGCAATTGCGCGCGCATAATCGTTCGTGAATTGTTTCATTTTTAAGCAGTGCGTGAAGAATCAATGCAAATCAAATGCAAATCCTATTTTCTCACGCGTGAGAAAACGGGGCTCCATTTGATTTGCATGCAATTTGGATTTGTCAAAGCAAACTAGAATTTTATCACGCATTGCGTTCACGCATTGTTTGTGTGCATCTCTTTGTTTTCCAAAATACTGGAACGAAGTTATTCATTTTCTACAGCACTCTGAAAAATGTCTTTGCATCTGTGTGCATTTGTAGAAAAAAATTTGTTGCTTATTTTTGGTGCTGATTTTTTCCTCGCTAATTCTAACACACTCCGTCGGGTGCGTCAACCGCTCGGAACAAAACCCTAGCGCCAAAAATAACTATTATGTACTAGAACGGTACTAGTATATAAAAAGGAACTTTTAAATTGGAGCTTACTGATCTTACAGTGTTTAAAGTATAATTTTACGAATGGTCGCTAGAGCTAGGTCGCTAGACTGAACTGTACTTCAATACTAGTTGTGCACGGTGATACGGTGTTAGTGATAGCATCGTAATCACTGATAATTATACATGGGCACGTTTCAATTTCGTGCCTTTTTTCCGTTTTTTGTGGCGCCCTCTGAAAATAGTGCGTTGTTGCGTCGTGTCGCATTTTCACCCCTCGGGCACAACGCTTCGTAGAACATGGAGAAAACGTCGGAGGGGTTGACCCTCAACTCTTTCAGCTCTGTGCGCAGCAAAAAATAGCAGACAAAACAAACACCAGTCCAAAAACAAAACAAAGCGTCAGAAAAAATGCCCTTTCATGGAATTCAACATGAACATATATATTTGATTTATTACCCTTTTTGTAAATAATATCACAACCCACACAACGTCACAAATTTAAATAAGTCTAAATATTCTGTAAATCTTAGTTTAAAGATTAGATGGTAGTCTATTGGTTGTCTTGTTTGGGCGGCCATGTTTGATTAATAGCGGCCATCATTGTACGATGTACGAACTTCACCCTCTTTGGCAAGGGTAACTCCACCCCGCACTCAATCATTTCTGTCCTCCCTGAGAGCGCGCGCTCGCGCCGATAGCCCCACCCTCCCATTCCCTTGGCCCACCTCTTCCGCACGTGAGTGATCCGAAGCACCGAAGCCAGGGCGCAATGCTTTATGGCCTTTTGCTGCCATCTATAGGTGTGATTTGTGAGATTTCTTGACCTGCATCGATGCGGCGCGCGTGCCTGCGCCTGTAAACTACGCGCGGCGCAAGTTTCGAGCAAGACTTCGGCGCTCGCTGCGCGTTGAAATGGGTACTTAATAGTTTATCGCTTTGCAACTAGAGGGGACGACGTGAGCGCTTTCATGAATTTATGGCGCACAGCCAACATGCGCAAGCATAAACGTAAAAAAAAACATGCGCCACCGCAATGAAATTAAAATTTAATTGAATAATGTGTCCACACAATTTAATTGTGAATTTCTGGATTCGGATTCGAAATGTAATCACATTGGAATGGAAATCAATCAATCGCACTCGGCATGAAATTCCAATGACATTGTATTATTGTATTGTGTGGGTGTGGGGGAGGTGGCATGGGGGCGGTGTGGGACTGGGGGACAGAGAGGAAATGAAAAAGCTACGTGTTCAGTGCGAGCCGCGCGGAATAGTTGTGTGCTGAGTTTGAAATTTATCTCGCTTCCGGCATGGCATTCGGGGACGGCGCGTCGGCGGGCATGCCAATGCGCCGCGGCGGCCCGGCCAGAGGCGGCAGATTGTTTTACGTCGATTAAAATTCCGAACGCACGCTATCGACACTCGCCGCCCTCCCACCCAGCAGCGCCGCGCGTCGAAAACAAGCAAATAACCAACCGAGAACCGAGAACTATCCAGCAGAACGGATCATCGGCATTTTCCCGCTTTTCATTCTCCCCCCGCAATCCTTTCACAATGCATTCCATTACCTGCTACTTGATAGGCACATGGATAAATTGTTTATTCCAGCTAAAACTGCAAAAACTTAAAATGACTTTATTCACTAGCTCACTCTATGTATCAGTGACCCAACACTGTTGACTCTTGATGTTGGTAGGGAGTTCATGGCAAAACCACATGGGACTTGTGTAGAGACCCCCCTCTTTTCCAACTTCAGGTTTCTGTTCCTCAGCGAAGAACTCTGCCTCGAATGAAGAGTCATCGACATCCATCGCGGTGTAACTTGGGTCAGACACCAATAGGTTCGCCACTTGCTTACCTACCGACACTGGCGTGAGGTTTGCAAGTTCCCGGACATTCCCGGCATTATGCAGCTCGATACAAACACCATGGTATTGATTTATGAGGTTGGGCCCATGAAAATTACAACGAAGAGACTTTTACTTTGGAACAATAAGAATTAAATTCGACTTCCTCTTCAATATGTAGGTAATGATTGTGTTTTGGTAGATTCGGGAAATGTGGATGGTGGATGGTGGAATATTAATTAGCATCGCGGTTTGAAGGCTTCCAGGCATTGAGAAGAGGGTCCCCGCGCAAGGGTCGTAAACCGCGACATTCGCACCTTATACATTAATGTCTTCAAAGCACCCCAGGCGTTGCGTCGTTGACGCTACCAAACATTGGCAGCAGTTTCTCTTCATATTCGAAAACCCGCATGGTCTCCTCATATCTACGTCTGCGTTACCGATCTAGAGTAAACTTATCAATGTGGCTCTCTAAAGTCGCCTTAGTTAAATGTCATCCTTAACCAACCCTTTCGGAGTTGCGGTGAAGATTCCTTGTGAAACTCCCTGATCCCTGGTCTATGTTGGAGCTTGGAGCGCTATGATGAAAACACCCGGGAGGTATGCCGGGATCAGAGGCCGTCGAGTTCTTTGATTAAATTAAAAGTTGCGCGTCATGGGGGAGCCGCCCCCATTTACATGCAAATCTCATTAAAGCATTTAGCCAATTACAAGTTGTCCACTGGCGCGCACACAATTCCAATTCATGCGCAGCACACGGGTTGAAACAAAACCAAGCCCCCCCGGCGTTATTTGTTCCTGGTTCCTGCTCTTGCATCTCCATTCTTTTGTTAATAGCACGGAACGCCAACATGCAAATTGGGCGAAGGGTGTGCGTGGAAAAAAATTAAATTTTTCGCACCGTTTGATATCCTGATAGAATTCAATCCAATCAAAACCGGGGTCTCCCCTCAACCTGGAAAATAAACAATACAAGAGTGTACAGATACAGATCTGGGGTGTGATTTTTCGAGCGTTGTAACTATTGTAAGTTTGAGCCTGAGGAATATGCGATCCTGAAAGTTTTGTTTGAACTGGTCCCGATGCTCGACAGTGGGGTTGGATCGCGGTATGATATACGAATATGAAACATCCCTCTCGAAATTCCCAATTGAATAGCAGTCGGGCGGAGAACAAATTCGCAAACAAATGAAATGCTACATGGTGGCACAAAACCTGCATACCAATGAATAATTTATAACCCTTTACAATTCACACAATATCAGAAAGACAAGAGCAGGAAAATCGTTATGCGGAACAATACGAGGGGCTTAATCAAACAATTAATACGGCAGGCATTTCTGGTTGATGTGCATTTGCGCTGCAGCTCGCAGGGCAGAAATGGTTGATGTCGTCGTCGCGGTCTCGTCACTCGACGTCGCAGAGAGCGCGGGCGTCACGATGGCTGGTCGCGTCGACCTAACGAATTGCATGTGTGCGGAACCTTTCAGCTTGACAAATCGCGTGTCACACGAGACGCACTCTGCCGCCGCCGCCGCCGCCACCGCGCGCTCCACAGCATCCGCAGCGCAATGTTCCCAAAACGTCCTCCGCTCCGGCGTTGGCGCGCGCGCGCGCCTCTCTTGTGGGTGTGCGCAATTAGTTTCTGTTTCTGTTTCCATTTAGCCGAAGTGGCAGAGACGAAAACTGAAAACTCGGCTCCACGGCTCTCGAGACCGAAACAAATGTACTGAATGTACACAATGCGCAAAAAAAACGCGCTCGTACCGAAAAAATCAACACAAAGCGAGCGAAGGCGCTGGCTGACTGCGACAAATGGAATATGAGGACAAAAAGGCGCACCGGCGCAAAAACGGACGCATGAAGCAACGCCGAATGCCCGAAATAAAACCGACTCAACAGCGCATGATCTACACGTGTAATTAATAATAGGAGCAGCGAGTTTCTCCAAAACTCTTTTAGTCTTTTGATCTTCATGCGTCTCTTGTGATTCTTCGGATTACATTATATGCTAATGCAGTTTTCTTTAAACCTCATGATCATATCTTCACGTAACCTGGTTCCCTGGTTGAAAATGTTGTACAAAGAATTTTTGCCAACCAACCAAGATAATGGCGGTTGGTGTAAAGTTCCTTTGCATATCCATCAAATTGATGAAGCGTATCAACTTCGACAGCTGACTGTTTCGGAACTGAGTTTACAGAATTTTAAATGCGCGACATGTGTCACTCATTTCTTTACATGGACTGTTTGCTCATTAAGCTCCAAAGGAAAAATCAGTGTGCCCCTAGACATCGTCCAGTTGTGACTCGCAAATATTTTACCATAAAATGTCTCTTGTGCACAGTGCCACTTCTAAAACGTTTGTTTCCATTTGTTTGCAGACTCATTGTTGGAACATTGGATACTTCGCATTCCAAAACGAAGCAAGGATTACCTAAAAGTAAACTAAAAGAGGAAACTTAAATTCAAGTGATTTTTATTAATAGCAGTGTGGTCTACAATGATCTTAAGATTTAATGTTCACTGCGCGGGCTTAGTCTAAGTCGTTCTTTGCCACGTGGCAAAATTGTGATAAATTCCCCCCCAATCTTAAAACCAAGTGACTTTCCCCCCATCGCGAGTTGAATGTGTGATTCAGCCAACGCCACTATGGAGATGAGCTCTTACTTTGCGAATTCCTATATGCCCGACATGCGGAACGGCGGCGTGGTGCCCGCCGAACATCCGCACCAGCACCAGCACTACGGCGCTGCGGTGCAGGTGCCCCAGGGTGCGGTCCAAACAGATCCCAACTCCTGCAGCGGAGATCCGAGCGTGGTGGGTCTCCGGCAGGGCATCCCGCCGCACCACTATGGCGGCCCCCCGACCGGCGGTCAACCTCCGCAAGGTATGCCCTATCCGCGCTTCCCGCCCTACGATCGGATGGACATCCGCAACGCGGGGTACTACGAGGCGCAGCAGCAGCAGATGGGCCAGCAGGGCTACCGACCGGAGAGTCCGAATAGCATGGCGCACATGGGCGGTAGCCAGCCCAATGGCCACCAGACCCCAGTGGTGTATGCCAGCTGCAAGCTGCAGGCGGCGGCGGTGACGCAAGGCGGCGTGCTGGGCCCCACCGGCAGCCCGCCGCTGGACACCACGCAGGGCATGAACAACCACCACATGGGCCACCACATGCAGGAGCAGCATCCCCAACACCATCAGCAGACCCATCACCAGCAGCAGCAACAGCAGCAGCACATGATGTACGGCCAGCAGGGCAACATGCATCAGCAGCATCAGCAACCTCCGCTCCAGCAGCAGCCGCCCAACCAGCAACCGCCGACCAATACATCCGCGTCGTTACCCAGCCCTCTCTATCCATGGATGAGGAGTCAATTTGGTAAGTCTCAACTCTGAGAAGCTCATTCTTATTCTGCAGTAGCGTATGATTGAAAGAAACCCTTCCAAACAACCCACTTCAGTTTACCTTTCAAGGTAATGAAGGAATTTCCTACAGTCGTGTAAGAACAACTCCCCTAAATGAGATGTGCATAGCTTTGGAGGTCACTTTAGAGCAATTTCCTTGTTTGGGATTTTATGCGTGGATCGTGGATCCCTCTTTGCGTGATGCTTGAGGGCTTGAGGGCCAGGAGAATCAGATCCACTCCAATAGTGAGGAGGAGAATGTACGCTTGAATCCACTGACAAGAATAGACTCCCATGGAAGAAAAATGCTTTAAAGTAACTTCCAAAAAACCCACTCCAGGCTACCTTCCAGGGTAATGAAGGAATAGCCTACAGGCGTGTATTTAGTTCACTATCACTGCCCCCCTTAACGAAATATGTAGCCAAGGAGGTCACTTTATAGCAATTTCCTTCGCTGGATGTCTATTCTGAATTCTCGTCACTTAATTTTATGCGTGAATCGTGGATCCCTCTTCACGTTAAGCGTGAGGGTCATAGCAGGAGAATCAGATTCACTCGAATGGTGAGGAGAATTAACGCTTGAATCCACTGACGAGAAGAGACCTCCCAAGATAATGAAGGAATTTCATACTGACGTGTATTTAGGACATCACAGCTCCCCTTAAAGAAATCTGTAAGCTTGGAGGTAACTTTACAGAAATTTTATTTTTTGGGTGTCTATTCTCGTCAGTAGTTTTATACGTGGGTCGTGGATCCCTCTTCGCTTAAAGCGAGAGGGTCATAGCAGGAGAATCAGATCCAATGACGAGGAGAATCAACGCTTGAATCTACTGACGAGAATAGACACTCAGAGAAGAAAATTGTTCTCAAGTTACCTTGAAAACAAACTACTCCAGGGTACCTCCCAAGATAATGCAGGAATTTCCCACAGACGTGTATTTTGGATACTATCACAGCTCCCCTTAAAAATGTGTAGTCTTGAAAGTAACTTTAGAGCAATTTTCTTCTCTGATCAATGGATTTTACGAGTGCTTCATTGATCTCTCTTCGGGTGAAGCGTGGGGGTCAAATCTCGAGAATTAGAACCACTCGAATGGTGCGGAGAATCAACATTTTAGAATCCATTGATGAAAATAGACACCCAGAGAAGTAAATTGTTCTAAACTCTAAAGTGACCTAAAAAAAACCCTCCTGGGTACCTCCCAAGATAATGAAGGAATATCCCACAGACGTGTATTTATGATACTATCACAGCTCCCCTTAATGAAATGTGTTGCCTCAGATCACTTTTGAGCAATTTTCTATTCTGGGTGTCTATTCTCGACAGTGGATTTTATGTGAGGATCGTGCACTTGAATTGTGCGGAGAATCCACGCTTTAGGAGAGAATAGATACCCAGACAAGAAAATAGCTCTAAAGTGATCTTCTGAAGCTTCAAATTTCTTTAAGGGAGCTCTGATAGTGACCTAAACACACGTCTGTAGGAAATTCCTTCAATATTCCCTGAACACGGGTTCCAAATGTTCCAATTTAAAAAGTTGTTCCATCTAAAAAGAATGGGAAGCTGGAAGTTTGGTCAATTATTACGCACGGTACTGCAGTAGTGGTCAGGTAGTAATTGTGCAAATGTGTGCAAATGAGAGTATGACCTTGCGCAAAATTTATGAGCAGTTGACAAATGTGACTACTTCCACGAAGCACCCCATTGTCAACACCTTCAAGTGTCCCAGTGTCGAGACAAGAAAAACGTCTTTTAATTTGCACGGACAAACGGAGCCAGCCTCCAAATGGAATAATAAATAATTCCATTCCTTGCACAGGAGTTCAGCTCGCATGTTGCACGCTGCTCGTTTACACTCCATAAACGACTTTGCGGTCCTCGCCGCGCCGGTTCAAGTGCACGGGCGCAATAAAGCGATTAATATAATAAAGATAGAATTTACATCTGTTGGCAACCATAAGCATGGGTAATAACAATATAACCGCGCGCTGCGCGCCACGCCGACCCGGTATATAGGCTACTTGTTGAGTGCAATTTATGTTTCGGCGCCGAGCCGCAGCATGTTGGTTTCTCGCGCGCTCCCGCTGCCGCCCCCACTACAGCCGGCTCCGTCCGACCAGCGCGGCGCGCTGCAAATCCCGCCGCGAGTCGGGCGTCGTCGTCATCGCCGAGGAGGGCCTCCCCATTAAATAAGCATTCGCGCGGTGATAAATTGTGACGCGATGAGATTTGATAGTGCTGTAAATTATTTAACCCTTTTCACGCAAGCGTAATTATTATTAGCCATCTTCACCGCAGGACAACACTCGCAAAATATGATGATGATTCAATAACCACAATATTCTGAAAATAATTTAAGAACTACTTCGGTTTCAAATTTTCAACTTTCGGCTCTGAGGTCCACAAGCTCTCAACCATGATTGCCGCCTGTCCAGACTTGGGGAGAAGCAGCATGGGCGCCTTAATTCGTTTCCTCTTTCGCTTTTGACATGGGTCTGACAACAATATTAGAATGCAGGGTTGCCCCGCGTTGTCCCTCCTACGTCCGACGTTCCCTGAACGCGCGGCCAAATCAGAGAGCGCAGACCATCATCAATCATTCCACTGCGCTGATAATTAGACTTTGAACGGACGTCCAGGGCTCCGGCCCAGAACCCATCAAGCGCAATGGTGTCTGAACTTTCTTTCGCTTCTCTAGAGTCTCCAGCAAACGCCAGTAACCAGTTAACCACCATAACGTTAATTTTCGTATGATGTTATGATTTTGATGGATTCCTCATTGTACTCTTGAGTTCTTGACCAAATTTTTGCTGTGGGCCTGTGGACATGTGGACCTGTGGGCTTGATGAAATTTTATATACTACAAGCGCGTGCGGTAAAAAAGCGCCGGCCTGGCGAACTTGGAGAAAAAAGTTTTGGAACGTTAATTAAAGAAGCATCGAAACTAATCAGGGCCGCGCGTCCGTGTCGGTATAAATCAAACTCTGGCGCACCGGCAGCGGCAGCGCGCGCCGAAAACACGAACGACGAGTAAAATAATTACACGTCTCGTTCAGGGTTGTGTGCGCGTTCATCAAGCCGAAGGAAGGCTGCGGAGCTTCCAGCGCGCAGGTGAGGACGACGAGAGACATCAACATGCAAGCGACATTCTGCTGGTCGGTGATGATGCGATATGAAATCTGGGCATTCATCTTGCATCCATTCCCAAGTCCCAACTAATTAAAATGGTTAAAAGCGCAAAAAAAATCCCTGCGAAAAGCTTTTGTCCTCTGTCCTCTGGTGTCCTCTTTAATATTCAATTTCGGGGCTTTCGGCTTTCAGGCATCGACTCGTTGAAATTTGTGTGCGCTTCCCTTTGAAAAGAAAATAAGAGAAAGCATTCCGGCGTCACGACTGTTTCCGAGAGGGGTTTTTCGGTCTGCGCCCTACATTATTTTTTGCTTTTTGTGTTTGCTGCCTCTCGAAGCAAAGCGAGAAGCGCGAGTTTTATAAACTGCATGTTGTGTTGCGTGGCGCGCAGTTGCCGCTCTCCCACAGTATCGGGGGGCCCCTCCTCCCCCCCACGGCCCCCACCGACAAACGAAAAGAAACGGGGCGGCATTCATCTTCGTCAACGCTGACGTCTAAAGTCGGGCCCTCGCACACCCCCTCGTCACAATTTTTTCCGCTTTCGTTTTGCTCCGGGCGCGGCGTCTGCTTTCTTCTTCTCCGGTTCGGTTCGGTTCCACTTCCATTCCGAACGGCGGGTGTGGGTTTTTGGGTTTGGGGTGGCTGGGAGACGCGGCCCGACCGACGTCCCGAGCGTCTTGGCACTTTCTCTCAATGCAATGTGCTTCTATTCACATCATTCAAAAAACCCCGGCGATATTTCAACTTCAGAACGTCGCGAAACGCGCCGCGGAAAATCGATGAATATTGCATTAGGGTATTAATAGGATTGAAATTTATGCTGGACCAGTTTATCAATTATTTCGTCATTAAATGTTAGCTTGCTTTCGGGGGTTTCGTTGATTCGATGAAAATTGGCTTGAATTATGCTGCCTTCGGCTGGGCTCTGCTGCTTCGATGTTTTTTTACGTTCTGCTTGTTTGGATGAATATTGCCCAGCGATAATTATATACCTATGCCACTATGCAGCTAAAGCGAATTGGTGCGGCTGGAGTCTGGCGTCCTTGTGACGCCAATCAAGCGTCGGGTTGGCTCTAGGCGGTCCTCTCCGCGGTCGTTGCATCGAGATAATGAGTTTATAAATGATGCATAAATCATTCCGCATGTGTCAGCTCTCTCTGCTCATACTATACCCCTATACCCAAATGCACAATATACCACGTGGCCACATCGATACCTAGTAATATCAATCCTCGACGCAGTTCGACGCAAGCAGATTTTAATTGCGAATATTCCAATTGTTGCAGAGAGAAAAAGGGGAAGGCAGACGTACACCCGCTACCAGACGCTGGAGCTGGAGAAGGAGTTCCACTTCAATCGGTACCTGACGCGGCGGCGGCGCATCGAGATCGCACACGCGCTCTGCCTCACCGAGCGGCAGATCAAGATCTGGTTCCAGAATCGCCGGATGAAGTGGAAGAAGGAGAACAAGACCAAGGGCGAGGGCGGCTCCGAGGGCAACGGCGACGACCTCAGTCCGCAGGGATCGCCGCAATAGAACCCTCCACCGCCTGGCACACCCAACCAAAACTATAAAGCATTGATCTAAAGGACTTTTCACTCAAAGCATTTTTGCATGTGTCAAAAATCGAAAGCCAGCGGATCACACCCAGTCATACCCATTATTCATCCCCAGGAGCGGCGATGAGGATAGTGCATTTTTTCAAGTTTATACATAGGTTTACTTATTCTTTGCGCCAGGACATGAGGACATGAGGATATTGCATCGTGCGCAGGAAAGAAGCAAGGATAACACAACAGTCAAAACCACACAGACCTCGAAGACTTTTAAAAACTGTTTAAACTGTTTAAAGAAAAAAAAAAAACTCTAATTCAACGTCCTGCGATCACACGCGCACAGGAGCAAATAATTTTAAAAACAAATTTAATTAACTATAGTTTATTTATTTATCTCACGCAGATGTAATTTAAAACACGATGGATGCGTACGTATTACGAGCCCAAGTAAACGGAGGGATCGAAGGAAGTGAACTTGCGCTTTGAGGCCAGTGCGACGTGCAATTATTCTACTCTAAAACTGGAATTTAAAATCGAATTTTTCTCTTTCATCATGTACTATAGCTGCATCTGAGCATCACACGCTGGAATGAGAGGATGATGAGAAATGGAGTCAAGTCAAGGTCAGTGATAGACTTTCCAAAAAAAAAAAACTGAAACAAAACACAGCAAACAATAATTGTTCCCTTGGCAGTAGCAGTACAGCCAAAGGGGCAGGAAACCAAATACGTAATTAATTAATTAAATAATATACATACAGTAAATACGTAAATAGTTTATTACTTACCTTGTGTTTCTTTTTGATATGTTTTTGTGACAACATTTATGCATTACGTTCCTACATGAAAATCGGACTTTCAAAACGTCCCTTTAAACTTTATGAAATTTGATTGATTGAATGATAAATTGATAAACATACGTACGAACATGTTACACTTAAGTAAGAATATAGAAAATCTGTACATTTAAAACCTATACTAATGACGTTTATTCGCAAGTGAATAATAAATAACTGTAAAAATATTTATATGAAAAACACTTGATTCGATTCGATTTGGATTCTTTCCTAGATGGACTTAGCTTTTTTCCACGGCCATCACGGCCACCACGGCTGAAGTGTGATGACAGCGAGCGTTGTGTATTATGTACATAATTACAGATTATTTAATTGCAAAGCAAAGAGGAAGGAGATGATAACGTCGAGGAGGGGAATTATTTTCGAACGATTTCATTGAGTAACACTTCACAGCTTCGGGCTATGAAAAACTTTTGAGCAGGATATGAAATATACGAAATTTATTGATAAATAAAGACACGTAAATCACACACACGATTCGATACAACTTTTCTCTAAAAAAAAATTTAACGAAAAACTCAATAAAAAAAGCACTTTTATGCCAAAGTTAGAAATACGTATCTAATGTTAATTGTCACATTTTTGTAGGGTACTTTGATTGCATGTCTTTCTTGGTTCAGGGTTCAGGTCAAAGGAGCAAACGACATACGTAATTTTGTGGACTTAACTTTGAAAACTCAGACATACGTAACATACAAGTGTATACGCGTTTTGGGACGTTCTCAGCACACGTGCGAAACAAGTCATTTTTGTACATATTACCAATAATATGATGATATTAATTAATTCATATGAGAATATATGATATGATATTTATAACGATATTAAATGCAGAAGACACATAAACTAGCAAACAAAATTACTCAAACGAAGACAATTTCTGAAGAACACAGTAAAAACATAAAATCAACCAAAGATAATTTCATTTCTGTTTTCCACACGGGGAGAAATTTAATATTTGACTCCAAGTACTTTAGTCAAACATTAATTTTCCATCATTGTTCTCAGCACAGACGAACGAAACTGATATACCTACGTAATACGTAAAAAATGTATATAATTAACTTATAAACTACCATTTAAGCGATGACCGAGGACGAACTGCAATCTTACGAAGACGTAAAGTCAGTCCCCAAATGCAAATTAAATGTTGTTCAAAAAGCAGAAGAAACGTTGTAAGATTTTTACTAAGAAATAAACTATTAATGTAACAAAACCGGAAAAGAATGATGTTTCGAAAACATGTTGGTTTTGCACACGATACAACTAAAACGAAAAAGACAGTGGGGGAGTTAATTGGAAACCCGGTGTAGTGAAGAGGGATGATGAATGAAAAGAGCATGCTGTATATTTGTACCTATATGGATATATTGATTATGAGAATTAATTGATTAACGAAGAAAAACACAAAAAAGGATAATAGCGTATAGTTATTTGTGCTGTGGTGTAATAATTAATATTTTTAGTATATATTATATATATTATTAAACGAAACGTATTCGTATCGTAAAAACAAACAAACTGCGAGAGGAGAAGTACATTACATACGTAATTCATTAAAAACACATGGATCATAAATGATTGACCCAGAGTCACAGACATTCAGCACAGATGGAAAAATCAAAATTCTAATAGTAGTGATTATTGTAAACTTCAAGGGTGGAACTTTTAAGGAAATCTGAATGGGATAACCACGATTTGTTTGAATTGAATTGACTTGAATTGATTGACACAGTGAAAAACCGAATAAAACAAAAGTATTGTAATATATTTGAAGAATTAAGAGTAATAAAAATATATAAATATTTAAAAATAATGCTCTTGTATTTTTTATATACTTTAAAGCTATATTTTTCATATAAAACTGCAGCTTTCAGGGATTGTAAGAAGGTATATTTTGGTCTGGTTGGTGATGTTAAAATATTCATCAGTAGCTGTTACATTTACAAGTTTGATGTTTGTAGATTTTGTGGAAGTGAATGCTGATGCCGGTGGAAGGTGGAACCGAGACAATGGTAACGCTTGGGATGTGGATGTGATGGAGTTGATGTAGGCAAATGAGAAATTTATACGATTGGAATTGAGACGTTTCTATTATGGCTTTTATGAGCATTGGGGGGCGAGGGACAGGCGCACACATACACGCAAACATCAGGACAGAGTTTGCAGTATGCACACGTCCCACATTTCCAATCCGCCACGCCACGCCACTACCAACTGCCTCCGAATCCGGACGTTTCGCGTCAGACAGTCAGGGTTTCAGGGGGTTTGCTATTGCTATTCTATTCCTGTGCTAGTTTAGACGAGCCCACTCTAGTATTCAATGCAGCGTGCGGCGGCACGGCATGCTCATGCTCATGATGCCCGTTTTCCCGACGACGGCGGGCACGGCGGCGAAAGCCCGGCTGGAATACGGAAAACGAGGGTGCGAATCCCTCGCCTTCCCGGGGCAATCTAAACGCATTAGCATCAGCCATCACTAGGCACATACTCAACTATTCTAGATTTTTGTAACATACGGTATTGGTGTACAGTTGTATACATCTATTAATTATCTATATCAAGAGTTATAATGGTTTATAGGTATAGCCTTGGTACATTCCAATGGTGTAGTACTACAGGAGCATTGATATTACATTAGGACTGTCCAGCAATGTCGACGGGGAGTGCGGAGAGTGGTGAACATCAACAATGCCGGAAACACCCCCCTGAAATGCAATCAGCTCCCGATAGCCCAAACCCGGCGAAACCAAATGTCAACAATGCCTGCCACGCAGTTCCAACACCGGAAGGAAAGTCTATACCAAGCCCCACAATCTACATAATGCATTATCACTATCAGCGTATTGTCAACCAGAACCATGCAGGTAAAGGATAATCAAATACCACATACAACCCTCACTGATATTATGATTTTACAGATTATGGAGACGAGTGGAGAGAGGAGAGCATTGAGCAATTTTTACAACCCATACGAGTGCCTGATTTATGTACTGTACCTGATCCTCTGATAGAATCATAGCATTGGTATAACTGTGGTAAGCGTTGAATATATGATTGAGCTGGTTGATATTGCTTGCCCCTGTGTTAATGTTGTGTTGTAGGTTGTAGGTTTGGGCGGCGCGTGGATCGGGTTCGGAAATCAGAAGTTATGGGCAATAACAAGTGGTCTCTTAACGTAATCTCCCAGTAAATCATTCCTCCGTGAGGGCGAGCGCGCGCAAACCTGCCGCGAACGTGCAAAACGCAGCCACCACCACATCGTCCTGCTAAGAGAAACCTAGAGTGCAACAACTTGCCGTACAAGCTGCACAAGTCACAAGTGGAAGGTGGAACGAGTCTTAATATTCCTAATACTCATCATCACCTACCGGAATCCAAAGGGAGGAACCAAGAGGAAATATTCCAATATTTAAATTCATTGTCGTCCCATACAGAAATAATCTATGTGAGAATCGACGGGTAACATTTTGTATATGGGAAGACAATGATTTTAAATATTCTCAACACCAATACCAATATTAAAAGATAATTAAATGCTCATAATTTAAAACATTAATAAATTATGCTTCCGCTCCTGGCTTGGCGTTTGCGCTCCGGTCGTGGTGTGGTGGAGGAGCAATTTTCAAATTTATTACGTGAGAAGAGAGCTGTCGAAAAGTCGATAAAACGAAAATGCCGCGCGCGCCCCGGCGCGCCAAAGTGAAAAGTGATCTTCGAAAGATCTTCATGCTAAACACTTATTTGGCCATATATTTTAGGCGTGAAGCGTTTTCCAGCTCTTCCGGCGGTGTGCGGAGGAAAACTGCCACTCGTGCTGAAACACAGGCACAGCGCAAAGGGGGGCGGGGAAAAGGGAACGAAGCGCCGGGGCCGAACACACGGGGACCGCAAACAGCTTTATGGAAAACGCAGCCGCCGCCGCCAACGCCGCCAGCACATAAATCAATAACATAACTCTCCGAAGCGTCGCGGCGTGGATCGGATCGCAGTGCCAGTGCCAGCGTCGACGAAAGAGTGCTTGGTGCTTGGACAAACAGCATTGAAACTTTGCTTTATCAAAATTTCAAGTTTTGCATTTTGTTGTAGCACAACTCTTCTGATGACTTCAGTATAATGGTCACGGACGAAGCATTATTGGTTGCAACATTGCTGATGGATATTTAAATGTCTTCGCAATTATAGATAAATATTTGATTATTTGGATTCAGTAGACGTAGCCTGTGGGTACATACATTAGTTGATATATCGATTAGTAATATCTGTTCTATCAAAGAGCCTCTAATCGATGGCAATATGAAAGTGCATTAGCCGTAATGACGGAGCATCAAAAGAACAACAACAACCAGCAGACATTGACACGCACTGACAATATTTGCACTTTATTCAAGAACCAATCAACCAACTTACGACTTTTTACGTTTTGTGTACTTTTTTTCAGATGTATTTGTTGTTTTTTGCTTTCATTCATTTAATTTTTATTTTAGACTGTGCTGACTGAGGAGCATTTCCCGGCGTGGCGTTTTGAATTTGGCGCCGAGTGGGTTTGCGGATGCCATTGAGATTTGGGCCGATCCTCGGCGCGGCGCTCCACCTAGAACGATTTGTAAGTGTCGTAGAGCTGTCAATGGCGCACGGCCCCCAGATCCGTCAAGGGCCCCATCGCCGCCGCCGATTGGCCGAGTGCGGGCGCCCGGCGCTGGTATGATTAGTGACTGAGCGTACGTGTGCACGCCGCGACGCGCTCGCATAGGACGGGGAAGCCGGCCCCCGCGTGCTGCCGACGTGGCCGTCGAGGCCGCTGCCTCCCCGCCTACGAACCGGCTCTCCAAGAGCCGTCGCGTCGGCTGCTTAGTAGCGACGCCTCGCTCGGCGACGGCCCCAAGACGAACTAATTTATTGTTACCTTTACCTCCATGCTGTTAACATCGTGCGCATCAACACCAAATCATCTGCAAAAAACACTACAAACACTGTTTTCAGATGCATGAAATAGTTATAATTAATTTTGTATAAAATTTGCAAAAAATTAACGTATTGTGAAAATTATTATCGTTAAAATCATTTAAAATGTTTAAACAATTCGAAGTTAAGATGTACTATTGTGACTTGTGCAATACCTATTACTTAAGTTAAGAATAGTTTGTTTGAATTTAGTGTAGAACATGTATAAATAGCTTAGAAATGTAGTTCTAAAGACTGTGAAGTTCCATCCGTCGGAAAGTAAATTTGGTGCTCAACCAGCTCAACGCTCAAAACTATTAAAAAATTCATGAACAATTGTATAACAACATTTTACCCAATAAGTTATTGTACATAGTGCTAAACTTAAAGTATTTTTTTGTATTTTGTAGAAGAGAACTCGAATATTTAGCAGGTTTCACATTCCGACGCTCAAAAGCCGTTTCATTCTTGCTTGCTTGCAAGATATCTTAAATTCTAACTGTTAAAATGTTCAAAATTCCATATCAAAGCATCCACGTTAAATTCTGCAAGCAGAGTCACCCAGTCACCGAAAATAGCATTTTATTATAAGTTTGTTAGCATGTTGAACATTGCATGCGTTTAAAATTACAATTGTGCTGCTAGTGTAAAATTCAATTTGAATGTAAATTAGTTGAAATTTAATGTATCTTTCACTCAATTACGTCGTCCATCATTTGCCGCATGAATACCATGAATAATAAAAGCTATAATCAAGAAATCATAATTACTAATGCATTACACTCGCCAGTCGCCATCACAGTGTGCTCAAAGTTAATCGAAACTTAATCTAATAAGAATTCATCTTTTCGAATGCACCGAACGCCGTGCGCTGCTGGCGTTAGTACGTTACAAATCCGTGTTGAAAGATTGGTGTGCTTTTGTGCTGTTCACATATAGAACGATTTTTGATTTTCGGAAGGATTTTGTTGCGATTTTTCGATCGGTCGAGCACGGCGATGACGACGAGGACGCTTTTTATTATTCCGCCCGCGGCGTCCGATCTCTCAATCATCTCGGAAGGCCTTTGTTTTTGCGCGGCGGCGGCGTCTCCGAGAGGATGCTGTGTGCATGGACCGAGGACCAAAGACGGAGGAATCAAAGAAAAAAGCGTTGTTTCTTTCGAAGCGCCCGCCATGCGGTTACACGAACGCGCCCCGCACTGTTACATTATTCATTATGTGCCACCCCTCTTCAGGCGTGCAACTTCTACAACCCGAAAACCTTTCTTCGGACGTTCGCAGACTCTCTGAGCGAGGCGCAACAAAGCAACTTATTATACCATACAATATTGTGGGAGTTTTAATTTTTTGATTTGTTGCTGCGCATACACAATCGTAAACGATCGTTGACTTGAGAAATTATTGCGATAAGTAATTGCAAATTGTGAACATATTGAGCATAATGCCCACTGTTACGATCAGCTGCAGCCTGCAGGAGCAGGAGAATGTAGTTAAAACTGCAGTCTTGCGCATGAGATTCGGTGGAATCAGAGAATTGGTAAACAAATTCGTCATTAATCACAGCTGCATCATTAATTATCCGAATTATTAATTATTGCTTATCTGCGGGAAGGTGTGAACTCCCATCCCCCAACGCAGATGATGCCCCAAACAAAACGCAACAAAAGCGAACGTAATTAAGCAAAAATCATTTGTGCGTTTGTACACGTATACCGGTGCGATTGTTCCACGGATACCCCGAGCTCCAATTGTCTGGTGATTAATGATGTTTTCTGAAGTTGGTGGATGCCTCACTGAAGCGTCTTTCATCGGTTTTTGGTGAATACTGAATTGGGAAGCGAGACAATAGGATCTTCAAGGTAAAGTATCACATTCGCAAAATGTTGGTACTACTAAACAAGAGTTGTCTTTTTGGAAAGAGGAAAGTTCAGGCGTTCAGTGTCAAAATATCATTTTGTAGTTGTTGCTGGTTGCAGTTATTTAATTACCAAAAACTGGTACCATCATATTCTGTGTGATATTAATGATGGGCATGATCGGTTCCGACACTCGCGGCGTGGAATTCTGCATTTCAAAACTCAACGCGACGAAAACATAATGGAAATTAATGAAATCGAAAACGCAGGCAATCAATCATCGTCCGAGCACAACACAAGTAGTCAGTCCTCTTGAGCTTGCTGTTGCTCTTAACACCAACTCATTCGGATACAAGACGTATCCGCAAATGATCAACAAGACTCCTTCCATCATCATTAGACCTACTCCTGGTTGATGCCCTCCGCAGCCCTCCAAAAATTATGGACATTATGGTAGCAGTATATAGGACTATCTATTAAGCTTAACTATTAACAACATGTTGTTAAACGTTTTGGAAAACAATAAGTTCGGTTGGAATAAAAGTGTATAGGTATAAGATTAATGATTAATGAAGCATTGTGATGGAGGAAGGAGGACGGCAGCAATTGCGCTAGCGCTACTGTGCCCTCAAAAGTTGCAGCTGACAAACGTGCATTTGATAATGTTCAAAAACCCAAAGCCGCAGCCGAAGTTTGGCGTTGTGATTAATCGGAATCGAAAAGGTGTTACGAAGGTGTGGGTGCGCTATGCTCCGCACGGTTTGCTCGCTCGTGACGATGCCATCAGTGTTTCCGCTGTGGTAGCGGTTTCGACTTTTAAATTTCGAAACGGGCCAACAGCGTATTTTTTCGCTTTTGCATATGTATCACTTGTATCATTGAAGATTGTGGAGATCTGAGAGCGGCAGGAGAAACAGGCGAAACGTGTGAAAGCATTTTCTGGAATATTTAGCGCACAGGTGATTTGTTTCAATAAATGAAGCGCTCAATGCCGGTTTCTATTTCCACATTTAAATCCAACAGCGGTTTCAACAGCTCCAAGTACTAGCGTTTTGCTCAACGCCTGTGCTCAGTGAAATGAAACTTTTACACGTCCGGACGGATCACGATGAAATTCTTATTAAAAGCTTTGGAAAAGATTTCGATCTGCGGTTGCAACGTGCTTAAGTAACAACTGAAGAAGTTAACTGTACCAGCAGCTGCTCACACAGCACATTGCTAACTGCTAAGGAGTTCTTGGATCGTGGATTGAGGATAAGCAACCATAGCATACAAACGTTATCCCAACAATAGCTTCTATTCCTCATAGACTATAGGTGAAAACATATTTTTGTAATATTATACAGGGTGTCCCATTAATCGCATAATTCCTCTGGAGGTTTTATAGATGGCCTTGAAAGTTACATTTTGCGAAAAGAAGTTGGTAAGTTGTTCTTCATGGCCGAGATACAGAGCGATAAAGTTTCTTTGTCAACTTTGTTTCTAATTATTCTTTTGTTTTAATTTAGGTTTTAATTTAAAGATTATTTAATCTGTTATCTATTACAATTGACATTTTTGAGCCACTGGCAATATCGTAGGAGAAATTGAATTTTAAAATAACAAGTCGCAAGTTTAAAACTATATATCGATTTGAAAGCTTGTTATTTTAAAATTCAATTCCTCCTAAGATTTTGCCAATGGAGCAAACATTTCAATTGGAATAGGTAACAAATTAAATAATCTTTAAATTAAAACCTAAATTTAAACAAAAGAATAATTGGAAACAAAGTTGACAAAGAAATTTTACCACTCTGTATCTCGCAAACCATTAGAGTTAGAAAAAAAAGTTTCATTCAAAAGTTGTTTCTTTC
>JARJDQ010029690.1:0-32904 GCA_030264215.1 Geostiba sp. GC000077
CCGACAAAGATAATGCAAAATGCAGTTCACATGCAGTGATCCACCCAATCCCCGCATCCTCGCGCTATATTTGCTGTGATATAGTCGTCTTCTTGTCTAAGGGAGCTCACGGTCATTGAAGGTATAATCCTGTGGACCAAATAATAGAGTATAGTTTAGTTTTTATTGCACGTTGAACAACGTTTCCACACCTCGAGCGCTGACGAGCTCCCACGCGCAATGATGGGGATGTGTCGCGCGCTAAGTTATATTTGATTTTCATGATTTTTCACTCAACTTTTCAATAAATTTCGATGTTCTGCTGAGATTGCAATTCGCGATCTATGCGTAAACATTAAAATTATTTGGAAAATATTAATTATACAGATTACAATGATAGTGCAAGATGACTCCTCCAGTATATCCACTTCATTCTAACGATAGTGCACACCAGGCGTAGTCAGTACTTCTGTCTAAACTTCATTATCAACACGCAATCAATAACTATTTCGACGCAGTAATCGCATTTGGTGCATTTCTTTGCTTCGCACTATTCGCACTGGGTCGAGTTATAGTATTTTATCTGCTCCCATAGTCGAAAACAATAATTTCCGATCAATACGGTGGCTTTGAAAACAGTGCATTTCAGATCAATTGAATTTATATTAGTTGCCTTACTCGTCTCATCAAACAGTCTCTTATGTATTTGAAGTCACACGCCGGATAAGCTGCGACAAAAAGCGCAAAAGGTGTTGATCGAGCCTCAAGTCCCTCAAGTCATATGACCCAAGCTGACAGTGACAGTGAGCAGTGACAGCAAACAGCTGATCAGGTTGGGAACATTGGAAATATGTGTCAGTGGAATCGATCGCAGCGATAATTAAATCGCCATCGTATGCTCGCAAAAGCAAAAATGCAAAGAAAAGTGATGCGCGCTGCGTGAATGTGGTGAAACTTAGTTGGGCCACGATGAATCTCCACCAGATCGTGAGCGGCGCGTGCAATGCGGGCGACAAGTGCTTCGCCGTCGGCAGCGTCGAAGGAGTTCCCTTTACTGTAAGCACAAGGAACACAAATCAAGTCGCTCCTGAATAATAAACCGCTTACTGTGTATTGTGTGTTTCATTATTGTAGGCTTATGCAGCTGGGTGTAACATCGTCATCCTTGCTCCTACCTTCGAGCGCGTGCAGATTATACCTGGTGCTGTCCATGATTACATACGCATCAGCTCAATAGACTGTTCAAGTGACACTGGAAAGATTGCTGCTGCCTATGATAATACTGTTTGCATCTATGAGCCTACACCTTTGATTAATCCAAATTCAACACATGTAAGTCTTCAAATACCATTGGATTCATCTTGAATTGATTGCACTGCACAATATTTGCCACCAGGGTTTGGACTATAGATGGGTGCAAACAGGCTCATTGAAAACAGATTCACCCATCAGGGCATTGAGCTGGAACTTGGAGGGCAGCAGATTGCTCACAGCAGGCTCTATAGTGCAGTTGTGGCATTTGCAGCCTAATGCAACCATTCCTGAGGAGCAGGGTGAAAGTGAACATGTCAAGTTCACTGTTGGTGGTGAATGTGACACCAGTACTGATCCACCTGAGCTGCCAGAACAGCAAACTGATGAAAAAGGTAACATATAACATAAAATTGTGCTTTTGTTTTGATGTTGGAACAACATCTGTCCCGAGGTGTTAACCAAAAAGTGTACTTTGTTACTTCCCCACCGACTTGACGGTGGCAGTGCAATCGACCAGTGAAACGTGATGCTGCAAACATCGCTTGTATCCACGGAGCTGAAGTGGCATAGTGGTGAGAGTCCATGCATACGACTCATGTGGTCGTGTGTTCGATTCCCAGCCACGGAGTAGTACTTTTTTTTCCAACGTTTTATTTTTGTTACTACTTTCTTTTTTTGCTCATCACAGATCATGATATGCAATGGCAATGTGTATGGAAGGCAAACACTGCCACACCAGTCCAACACCTTGCATTCAGCCCTGATGGCACATTGTTCGCGACATCTGGGGAAAACGATCGGCTCGTGAAAATTTGGTACGAAAACAAACACTTTCTCTTTGCGAAGAGCGTCGATCAGCCGCAGGAGATTGAGTATGGTTTCGTCTATATCGCGCATCCGCGCGCTGTTACTCACCTCTCATGGCGTACGACTAGCAAATTCATGCCCAAGGGCTCCGTCTCGAACATGCTGGTTACCTCGTGCAAGGACAACATCTGCCGCCTGTGGGTGGAGACTGTTTTACCGGAGGATGGGCTGATTAACCTCTCGCAGCTGGATCCGCAGGCGAATCATCCAAAGTTCCGCACTCATCGACACAAACATCGCTTTATTCAGCGTTTGAAGCACATGAAGTAAGTAGAACTAACCTCAAAGTTTGTCTAGTTGTCCGCTAGTTGTCGATAGTTGTAGTCATTGTAGTATGACGTTTGACAGAAATGATGCCAAACACTGTAGGCAACCCAATCAACGCAATGTTAAAATGGCGGCTTTGGACTTGATTTTCAGAACTTGTTTCCACATCAGACGCCATGCGAAGCACCACGGACAAGTGCCCGGCATCTCTTCGACGATCCCCACATTGCCCTCCACCTACAGCGTGCATGATTTCCACTCCTACGGCTACCACGGCACTGGAGTCACACCGGGCTTACACTTTCACCTCGCCGCTTCAGTAAACGCCGAAACTGATATTCCCCTCGTCCCAAGCATTTCCTTCTGTAATCCGCGTCCGGCGTTCGTCCTTCACTGGTTGGACAACAAGGAAATGCACTACAACATGCAGGCGGAGTCGCTGGTCAAGGAGCTGGCGAAAAAGGCGGTGGACGAAGAGTGCAACGGTGATGATCCGCTCTTGGACACGAAAATCGAGACGTTGCTGCGTGACTGGCATCACAGTCCGGATCTACTCTTCAGTATTCATCCGGTGGATGGCAGCTTCTTGATCTGGGTCATCGAATGGCTGGATGAATTCCACCCGGGATCCTTTAGGCAAGCGCAGGTGTCCTTCGCAACGAGGATTCCCGCAGCGTTCCCGGTCGGCGACTCACTGAGCATGTCGACAATGATTGCGCTATACAGCGTTGCCGATTGTATTAAGCATCTGGTCAAGGATGTTATCACCAAGGATGTAAACCTGAACCTGAACCTGAACAACGGGACGGCGCCAGGGAATAACTTATCCATTGTCAAAGAGGAGGATGAGACCACCTCCACGACGGAGGTGCGGCAGGAAGTTCCTATTGAGGAGGAACCTAAAGATCCGGCACCTGTCGTTTCGCTGGTTACTAAGCATGATAACGGAACGCTGAATTTGTGGCAGCTGACTTTCGCTGACAAAAGCAAGTTCAGTCAGGTCCTGAGTATCGGGCATAAGAGTCGCGCATCGGGACATCGTTTCCGGGTCAACGACATTACATGTCATCCAGTGTTGCCGCTGTTGCTTACCACTAGTCATCATAACATCGTGGAGCAGAATAAGAAGCACAGCAAAAATGTAAGCCTGCAATTTGAACAGTATTGACATCTTTTACACACCTTCATTATTTTGTTGAGGTTAAGTTATATTTTTTGAGGTTAAGATGTTTTTGCAGGGTTTCTGCAGTGAGTTAATCCTCTGGAGGGTCGACGCAGTTGGTCCGCTATCAAAGTCCGGGGGGATATGTGAACTAGCGCGAATTTCCTCACCGGAACCATCGGCATTCAGCAACGTCGCATGGATTCCTACCTTATTACCATCCTCCACGTTGGGTAACCTCTCCAATTCCCCCAGTGCATGTTTTGTTGCATCTGACGGTCACTCCCTGCGCGTATACCAAGCCGTCATCGACGCGCGTACTCTTCTAGCGGATATATCCTGCAAAGAAGCGCGGCACAGCGATTTCACCGAAAGTCTCTCCGATTGTTCGAGTTTGGACGAAGCGAGTCTCTTGGAGAAGATTCACATTGTCTCGCAACAGAGTACTTCACGTCCGGGATGTATCATACAGTTGGAGACGATTTCCGAGGCGGTGCGGTATCAAAACACTACATTTTTACATGTCTACCAAGAACAGCTCATTACTGGCGAGCGCAGCAACACCGCCCCGATCAATCTCACCGGGCACGACGCCATGGTGGATCTGCAGCAGAACATTATCTTTGAGCAGCCATTTTACATCGTCCTCTTGGATTGCACGGATCTGCACACGATCATACACATGTGGAAGATGACAATCGCTTCGAACGAAAGCGATGTGAACTTGACGGGCAGTCAGATGTATGTACCAGATTGCAATTTAGTGCAGGATGAGAACGATCTCAGCAGGAAGAACAGCATGGAGAGTTTGTATGAGAAGCATGCAAAGGTCTCGCCGCATATTAACATTACCACCGTTAGGGAGATCAAACAGGTTGGTTTTCTTGGCTTCAGTGTTGCCAACAGTCATCACTAGAATCTTGGTTCTACTAGTCAATGTCAATGTCACAAAATTTTACGCATGGAGTGCACTAGTGTAACTCTGGGGCACTTTGGAGCACGCAAGAACGAAATTCACTAGAAATGTCACTGAAGTCCAACAAAAAGTTACTAGAACCGTATTGCTAACACTGCTTGGATTTTCTACCTTTTCAACTTTTTGAGGTTATAATTTTTTGTTTTCAAGGTGCTGCCTCTACCGGATGGAGTGGAAATTGTCCACGCAACACCTGCAGCTGGACATCTAAGCTCCGCTTCGATATATCCTGCATGTTTAGCGCCCTATTGCTTTGCCACCGCGTGCAGTGACGGAATGATTCGCTTCTGGACCATTTCGCACAACTCTTCTGTAGTAAAATCATCCAAACATCTCTTGCTGGAGGAGGATGGGGATGTTGTCAACACTGGAAAGGTAAGTCAACTTTAACCGTAATAATTTGCGGATGAACTTAACCAATGCATGGTAATAGATTTGGACAGAATGGAACATGATAAAAGAATCGGCGATTGAGATAGAGGGTCAAATATTGAACATCAGCGTTGCGTACTCGGGACGATTGGCAGTTGCTTACAAATATGGCCGAAGCTTCACTCGTCCGAACAAAGACGATCACGATTCGCGATATATCAATCTTTGCGTGGCGATTTACGAGTGCGAATCAACCGGAGGCTCCGAGTGGATTTTAGAGGACATTATTCACTTGAAAAATATTCACTTACCGCGCATTTCTATCGATAGACATCTCGATTTGAGTTATCTCTATGATTCCAAGACCTTGAAGAAGAAACAGCGGATAAATGAAGTGTTACATACCTTTTCGAATGATGAACGACTGACGATGGCATCGGAGCAAGGCATTAAACCCACTTTGCTCGCTGTGCCCAGCTTCAGCACCTTGCAGAGTCTGCGCAAGTCCATTTCCGAAATGGGTAACATTTGCCCCATCACACAGAAGCACATTGTGCAGCTGGATTGGGTGTCAAACGAGGATGGCTCGCATATTTTGACAGTTGCATGCGGGTCGAAGATTATGCTCTACACACCGTTGTCAACCGACCTTGCGCAGGCGAATGTCAAAGCAATGAAGGAATCAATCAACAATAATCGCCCAATATTGCGGAAGGCCAGTTCCCTTGCACAACCCATGTTTGTCGATGATTTTAAATGGATGACTCTGCGCAAAATTGAGTTGGAAACAGCAGATGGCCTTCCAGCGCTGCCAATGCAGATTAGTTGGGTGCGCGATGGCATTCTGGTGGTTGGCATGGACTCCGAGATGCATGTCTATACACAGTGGAAGCCTCAAGTGCCAGGGTTGTGTGGCGGTGGTGATGATGAGCAGCGTGGCGGGCGCGATGTCGACTTCCGCACCCTAACGCAAGAAAACCAAAGAAAACTAGCGTCGATTCCGACTTTGGGACGAATTAGTTCGATGAACCTGCAAATTCTCGACCGAAAACGCGCGAATAAAGAAACCATTGATTACATGCCCGATTACGGCCTCTTTGAAGCATCACGAATCGCCTGTCCCGTGCTCCCGCAGTATCACCCCAAGCAATTGATGGAACTGCTCAATTCCGGGAAGATTCGCTGGGTGAAAGCCATCCTGTCACATTTAGTGAAATGTCTTGGGGGCGCCACCATCGATAGCAACGAAGAAATGCAAGGCTGGGCACGCGCCCGCACTCTATCAGTGAGCTATCCAGCAGGGTCTCCGGAGCATCGCGCAAGCATCGGTGAAATCACACTCGACTACGATGAGAGTAAGAATATTCCACCTCTCCCACTCTGGACACTGCTAGCAGCTGATAAAGAACGTCCAGCAACGCAGGAGGAGAAGAAAGATTACAACGAGCTGTTTGATAATAACATTAATATGGATGAGTCGCTGGACACTCTGTTGGAGGATGGCGATGGTGCTAGGTTAGAACGACGACCTTCGGAGCGCATCACTAGTATAGCGCACTTTACCCCAAGGCAGGGGAGGATTTTATCGAGACTTTTGACGCATACACATCTGCCGGGGTTGTCCTCCCTGGATCAGATGCATTTGCTGGCGTTGGCCGACACCGTCTCCACTTGCAACACAGATTTAGCTGAGCGATTCGCTATTGACGCAGCTAAATCGGCATTGGCGAAGGAGAACTTGGCCGGACAGCCGGATCAGGTGATTACTGATTCGCTGGATGATTGCGGCTTGAGGTTTTTGCTCGCTATGAAGCACTATAGTTACCTGTTGCGTTGCTTACCGCTGGCGCAGCGTGCGCAATTCCAGAAGAACGGCGTCGGTACAAATAACCTCGCCTGGGCTTATCACTCGGAGAGTCAGGAGGAATTACTCAATCTAATTCCGAGCTATGCGAAGGGCGAACCGACTTGGTACTTGCTGCGGGAGCTAGGTGTCGGTTGGTGGATACGTAACCTCACTTTGTTGAAGCAATGCGTGCAGGTGCTCGCAAAAGCTGCGTATTCATCGAAACAGGATCCAATGGACGCTGCGCTGTACTATATTGCAATGAATAAAAAGAGTTTGCTTTGGGGATTGTACAGATCCAAGCGGGACGAGCGCATGACGGCGTTCTTCGCGAATAACTTCACTGAGAGCCGCTGGCGACAAGCTGCATTGAAGAATGCCTATGCGCTATTGGGCAAGCAACGCTTTGAACATGCAGCTGCTTTCTTCCTATTGGCCGGTAACCTAAAAGATGCTGTAGAGATTTGCCTCCAGAAGTTGCAAGACCTGCAACTGGCCATTGTCATCGTTCGATTGTACGAAGGGGATGGTACAAGTTTAAAGAAATTGCTGTATGAGGAGATTTTAGGATGTGATGGTGATGGGAGTGATCAGGATATGTGTAAAGCGCATCCGGATCCGTTTTTGAGGAGCATGGCGCTGTGGACGCTCAAAGAGCAACAGGCGGCTCTGAGTACGCTTTTGGTCGGTAATGCAGGCACCATGCATCCCTCGCACGATGATGATACGCGGGAGAGTAAGGAGGCCGATCCGAATGTGTTTAATTTCTATGTTTACCTTCGTACACATCCGCTGTTGATCAGACAGCATGTGGCGAACTCGGGGAAGAGGAAGGTATGGATGCCGGGCGGTAAGCAGGTGATTATTGAAGAGTCCATCACCCCGTTGGAGAGACAGTTGTACTTTACGACCGCACACGGACACTTTCGAGCTGGGTGTCCGGCGCTGGCCCTTGAGGTGTTGTCAAAGCTACCGTACGTTGTGAACGATCCAATGAAACAGGCGATGACGCCAGGGTCGGAGAAGAGTGAGAAGAAGGAGGTGATCAAGTGCAAAAAGCAGGCGAGTTCTGAGGCGCAGATTAATACGGGGATTTTATCCTGGGAGCCGCAGAGCGCTCCAGTGCCGGGTTCAATGGACTTTGATTGGGGTGCACCTAGCAGCTTGAAGACGGACGAGTTGGTTTTGAGTTGGGATGATGAGGAGGCCCCTGGAGATGAGTCCGATGGTTCGGATGGAGGGCTAAAGATGACTGCAAAGTCCCAACCTGAAGATGAGCCAGACGAGAAAGACGAATGCGAGAAACCGAATGCCCCGGAACAAATCGATGTAATGGCACAACAATTAAAATTCGTTGCGTGCTTGAAAATCCTCATGGAAGAGCTGTCCACGCTTGCGACAGGGTTTGAAGTTGACGGCGGGCAGCTGCGCTACCACCTCTACAAGTGGCTGGAGAAGGAAGTCGACGCCCTGCGCGAACTGTGCAACTACACAACGTCCGAGATTATCGATCCCATTGATCATGACCCCAACGCGGATGTAGACAACCCCGAGAGCAAGGAGCGGCCTACGCTGCATGAGATCCTCATCCAGGAGAAGCTGGACTTCGAGGCGAAGGTACAGCGCGCTGCAAAGCGTAAACGTTGGCTGCGTGCGAACGAAACACTCATCAGGACTTTGTTAAGCTACTGCTCCCTGCATGGCGCTACTGGAGGCTTGGCGTCCGTGCGCATGGAGCTGGTGCTGTTGCTCCAGGAGCTGCAGCAGGAGAAGACTCACCAGCAGCTATTGAGCCCACTTCCGTTCCCTACCAGCTTGCCGTTGCTAGCCGCAAGCGTCGCAAGCAGCAAGACCGTGATCGCTGATCCAATTCGATATCTGCAGTGCCTTACTCATGATATGCTGCAGACGGTGGTGGAGCTCTCACATCCCAATGCGAATCAATCATCGCTGGTGGTGCTTAGGGACTTGGCTGTTGCACTATCTGCATGCATTTACCAGTCGCTGTGTGATTCGGATACGTTTAAGAGCAACATTCAGGATATACAGGATACGTCCAGTCATTTAGTGGGCAGGCGTCGCAGAATGTCGATGAATGAAGCCGTGAATATTATAACTGCGCCTTCAAAATGGCCGGGCGTGACGTCACTGAGGGCGTTGCTAGCACGCGAAAAAGATGAGGACACGCCCCGACTCACTGTTGTCCTCTGCGAGTCGTTTGTTGCGACGTATTTGTCATTGTTGCTGTATGGGCTGGCTACTTGTGATGCAATTATCTTGTATCACATGGCTGGCCATACATTTACCACCAAAACTTGGGGAATGTAAGTAAATCCACCTCAAAATTGCCTCGTACTGGAACTAGGGAAATAGACGCCCGAATATACTTTGGTGCATAATGGGTTGACGGCATTGACGCCTCAAGCGTCCATTTTCCAGTTTAGTTCGAGCCATTCGAGGCAATTTTGTGGCTGAATATTATGGTCAGTTCTCAATTGTTTATTAAAAATGAAAATTGTAACGTTTCTTGGTACTAGATTGTTTGGCGGTGGTATTAAAAAACTCCTCCGTACTGCAAGCATAAGTGGCAACGATCAACCAACACCGACGGAAGAATACGGCGGTGCAGCCACCTGGTTGAATAAGCAACGCGTCAAGTTAAACAATAAGATTTTGGGACATCAAACATCCGTGATGAAAGAGGACAAGCCAACGTATAGAGAGCAGTTTATTGCACCGGAGATGTCAATGCTAGCTTACTTGCTAACAAAACCAGATGCTGGCCCCCAAGACGCTGACATTGACAGTGAATCCGAGAACGAAAGCGACGAGGAGGTGTTTGACAACCCAACACCAATGAGACGCACGCATAACAATGAACACTCCGATCCGGATTCGTACTCTTGGCTGGTGCTCAAGATGGCGGTGATACGGATTGTACAGGAACGGCTTACGCAATTTTTAGAGGTAAGAATACTAAACATTGTGTGTTTTTTTCTTCAAGTTAATTTCGAATTTCTATTAGGTGGCTGGCATTGAAAAGTCTGAACTACCAGTAGCAAGTCCTTTGATTCACTCCGCCTTCCGCCGTCTGCACCAATGGCAGGATCAACTCCGCGATGAGCTAGATAACCGTCAGTCCCCCGCCGAATACATTCCCGGTTGCTTTATGGAAACCACCACCGGACCGCCGATCCAGAAGTATCGTCAACTTCTCGAACCGCACAACACGCCGTTCAGCAGCAAGCCCGGCACAGGCACCGTGCGCCGCCTCTGGCACTATCTGGTGCATCAGGAATGCGTGCAGGACATCTTCATACGCGCTGTGTTCGGCAAGCGGCGTTCGCTATCGGCCATGGATGATGTCCTCCCTCATCCGGAGCGCCAACAAGAGCCAGTGCGCATCATCCACAAGGAGCAAGACTCGATCGCCGCGTTTAGTCTGAATTCCGTTGCACCCGGATTGCTTGTAGTAGCAACGCCTCGAGAGCTACAAGAAATGGATATTTCCTTGCTGCTGGAGCTGCCAGCGTGGTTGGAGGACGAATGCGAGCTGGATATACTCAACCTGAGCAACACGCACATGGACAACAGCGTGCCGCCATTTTTGGTTATACAGAGCGCTGGGGATAAGGCGAAAGATACGCAGCCGTCGAGTCCACAGCCGGGCGGATTGGCTGGACAGAGTGGGCGGGGCGCTAGTGTAGTAAGTATTTTTAGTTTCCTTTTGTCGTGGTGCTGTTGTACTGTACATCAATGCGTCGTAAAAGTCACTAACATTTTGTGCAATTTTCAACTGCGTCTGGCGCGTATGTAGATAAAAGGAGTGAGCTTCCCAGGCTGTCATGATGCCGGATTTGTCCACCTCGTGCTGCTACGGTCGGCTCATATGCTACGACCGGTCTGTCTTTTACTAACCACTTCTTCCGAGCCACTATTTTTGATGATTTCCTTGATTTCGTTGGCCGATTTCGTAATTAGGTTGCGTTTCTAAGGTTATCCATAGGATTGCCTGTGTAAAATCCTATGCATACTCTCAAAAACTAACCGTTAACTGCATTAACTGCATGTACATACTTACTTTCTGGTTGTGCTTGAGACCCTTGAGTTTAATGTGCTTTTATCATCATTCGTTTTTACTATGTACTGATAAGAAAACTATGATTTTAATGTGTTCTTCGCTCCGCAGCTCACACGGCACAAAATCGATGGCATTCGACGCATAACCTCACATCCGTTGATGCCACTTTGTAAGTTCTACCCTTATAACAAAATGGACAGCGCTGCCACAAAATTTCCGCGAACTGAGCAGGAAAATGGACGCCCAAATGTACTTTGCGTGCAGTAAACACAAACTCCTGTTTAGTTCGAGCGTTGCAGGCAATTTTGTAGCGGCGCTGTTTAGGAATGTGATTAATCGGTATACAGGGTGCTAAAGAGTTTGTTTTTGGCAGACTTGACTGGATCTCAGGACGGTTCTGTACAACTCTGGGAATGGGGTCATAATTCGCCAGTATCTACACCTCGCTCACCTGGTACTTTTGCGAAAGTTACCCGTTTGCGCTTCTCGCAGCATGGAAATAAGTTCGGCGTGGCTGACTCGGATGGCAATCTCAGCCTCTGGCAAGTGGGAACTGCAGCGAATGCAAATCGGCCATTTTTCGTGAGTACTGAAATGAAACAATTGTTGACGGTAATAATAATTTGTTTTACCTTCAAAGACCTACCAATGTCATAACAAGGGCATCACGGATTTCGTCTTCTTGAACTCGTGCAGTTTGCTAGCAACAGCCGGCCATAGTTCAGAGAATAAGAACGTGTGCATTTGGGATTCCATTCTCCCGCAAGGAAAGTCGTTGGTAACAGCGTTCAATTGCCATGAGCAGGGTGCGAGTAGTTTGGTCTACGCACCGCAACATCAGGTTTTAATTTCAGCCGGCAAACGTGGCGATGTTTGCATGATCGATGTGCGCGGCAAGGTTATATTGCATCGCTTCCAAGCGCATGAGAGCGCTGTGAAGTGCGTCGCGATTGATCCGCACGAGGAATACTTTGCTACGGGCGCTGCTGATGGTGATATTAAGATTTGGGGAGTTATGCAGCCGAATCTGTTGATTGCGCTGCCATCGGAGCACGCGCGCAGCAGTTTCTTTAAGAACATCGGCCAGGGCGTCACCCAGCTGCACATAGATGGCGGCGGACGCCTTTTCTCCTGCGGCGCCGACGGCAGCATGAAAGTGCGTCAACTGCCGGAGCGCGATGCGCTACTACATGAAAAACACGCGCAGTAAAACATGCAATGACGCAAATATTTACAAAATGTCGGGTTTTCCTATCCTAACCTATAATAGTACATAATTCGTATTTCCTATCGTATACTAATCGGTAAGTGATTTTAAACGCTAATTGTTATGAGAAAATAAATGTATATCTATTGTACAAGTATAATATGCATTAGTAGACGTAATTTGAGAGTTCATCGCAGATTTTAACGAAACAAACGAATATTTCAATCCATGCTTATTAATGTTGCATACAAAATAATTTAGAAGTAGTCGCACCACTCAACGATAACAAATAATATCTTTGTTGAATTCGTAAATATACGTTGTAAAACTGAAATCTATAGTTATATCAACTGTGCAGGCTTCATAGTTATGAAAATTGAAAAATATACAATGATATTTACATTTCCTGCTGTTTCACATTCCAAACTTTGATTAAATTATTGCACACTTCATACTTTCATGCAATTAGAGTTTACAAAAATATTTTCTTTCCTAGGAACAATATAATATTCTTTTGTTTAACTAATGACTGACTTTGGTTCATAACCTAATGCAGACGCACTCACAAACAAATCAAACACTCTACTTATGTCCTAATTAATTATGATTAATTAAAACTAAATTATAATTCAATGCTTCTCCAATCATCTTTGTACTATATCACAATAATCTTAGAGATTATTATTGAATATGAACACAATATTTAAACCATGATATAAATATAATAGAAGTATAGATATGCAAAAGGCTTTCGATAAATACAAACAAATCGAACGAATCAAAGATCGCAAATAAATAATATCGTAAAAACGCAAATATAATATTCTGTAGACTCTGTAGAGTGTAAAGTTATGCAACGCGTCAAACTCGCATCCTATGTAGTGTTGTAGATAGATTGTAAAGAGAAATAATTTAAGCGTTTAGATAAATATGGCTTTATCTAATGCCCGTGTAGAGACTGAGCACGGATCGCGTCTCCTTCTGCGAGCGCGCCTTGCTGAAGACGTTCCAAAAGCGGAGGGTTTCATCCCCGGCGCCCGTGACGATCGCCTCGCCATCGGGTGAGAGGGCGAGATAGAGCACCCGGTACGAGTGCCCGGTGAGTTTGGCGACTTGCGTCAAGCTGGGATACTTCCAGACGAGGATTTGGTTCTGCGAGTAGCCGTGCGTGGAGACCAACTCGGAGCTGTGTTTGGACCAGGCGAGATTACACACTTGTGAACCTAGAAGGAATTTAGAGGTTAGGTTTTCAAAAAATACACAACATAGTGAAAATAGTACCTGTATCAACATATTGCATTGGTTGTCCCGTCAGTGTGTTCCAGAATCGTATACACCTATCGGCAGTCCCACCGCCTGACGCAAGCAGCCCATGATGATGCGGTGACCATGCAATAGCTTTAACCGCTGCAAGATGATCAGTATACGTTTGCACCGGTGATAGTGACTGCATATTCCAGACGTACAATCGGTTATCATTGCCACCCGATGCAAGATACTGATTATCCGGTGACCACTTCAATCCGCACACCTCCTGCCGATGACCAGCAAGTCGTCGTTCCACCACAGTAGCTGCACCAAAAAAATAATATTAAAATTCCGAATCTACAAACGTTGTTATGCCGGGTTTACCCTTGTAACATATTTGCTATATAAAAAAAGGCTCACATCCATCAATGTTACATGTAACTCTAGCAAATTTGTTACAAGTGTAAAGCCGCCTTTAGTTGCATTGTATTTACGTGGCGTTCGTGTATCACGTTGCAGAATAATCCGATCCCGACTCCCCGAGCTGAGCACATCCCCATTCCACGCCAGCGCACCCACACGCGCCGTATGCCCCTGGAGCTTGTTCACCTGCTTATTGGACGCGACATCCCACACGGTGACATATCCATGATGAGTGCCCACCGCAACCAAATGGCCGCGTTCGCTCCACGCGACTGAAGTCACTGCATTATTATCACCGGACAAGTCGCACAGACGCGTCACCTGACTGGTGCATGCCGACCATAGGTACACACAGTTGCCCAGGCCAACGCTGAGGACGTTCTGCGCGGACCAATCCACCAGATTCAAGTAGAAATCGTCTTGCAGTTCGGGCGCATCGAGGACCTTGAAGGGAATGCGGGAGATTTTCCGCGTTGCTTTGTGCGGCGAACGCAGCAGTCGCTGACTACTGTGGCTGAGCGGCGATAACGAGTACGGACTTGTTTGCAGTTTTACTGGCGTTTTCTCAATCTGCGAATCAAGTGAAAACAATCGGATATTAATAATACAGCATATGTAACAGCATTGACCCAAATGTGGGCTTGGGCTTCATTGAATTACGCGTTGTAGGTTGTAGTTGTAATCTGTAGTGGAAATACTGGAAATGCTTCAAATTACGCATGCACACGAGTAATTCCGGTTGTAACTGTCTGTGGGTCGTCGCTCGTCCGAAAATGCGCTTCCGTTAGTGATTACCTTACGCGCTTACGCATTGTCATTTGAGTCAACGAAATGAATTACTAGCGGACATAACTGTCGTGCCTCGTGCCTTATTGGAACAGGAACAGGTACCTCGGGTACCGAAATTCACCGATAAGCATACTATTTTCGACTGTTTATCATAAATATCATGATTATCATGAATATTTCCACCGTATTTCCGTAGTTCCCAAGGCGGAAAGGAAAATCAACATATTTCCACATATTTTAAATGTAAAATTACAAATTCAATGCTGCGTTATTAGTTTTATCGTTGAGTCTATTGCAACAAGGAGTAAAACTGTGTTTGCTTAGGTTTCTAAAAAAAAGACTATTCAATAATTAATGTGGCTGTGGCTTTTCTACGAAACGCAATGTATAAAAAATATCGATTCACAGTCAGTGTCAGTCAGCAAGTGAGATTGCAAGCGTTGCAAATGCAAACGTTATTCAATCGCAAGTGGCAACTGATTTAACTGATTGGAATTCGAACTCGAACCGGGCATTAATAAATCAAAAACGAGTGCACTGTGCACTTTTATCGCAGCAGCGCACAATTTGGGACGTGTTATCATGCGACCTGTGTACACTGTATGCTTATTTTAAGAATTTAAGAAAAATACAATGTTGCAACCACAACCGCAAGGCATATGAAAATAGTACATATTGCAACATTACCAGGGCTACAATCTACAAACATCTTCATGTCTAACCAAAGTGCACGCGAGTAAACAAACAAACGTCTAATCAGTAATCACAGACTGCGTTCAGTGCCTTGACGGCAGTCTTCCAATGACTTAAACAAACTTAAGTGTTGTCAATTATCTTTTATTATTAGTCATTACTACCACTACCATTAGGATGTCTCCTAGTCTTAAAACGGACATTGCATTAAGCTTATTTAAGATAATGTTCAACCTGGTAAAAGAGATTATTCGGAGACATGCTAATCGTGTGTCTAGCCCCATTTAGGCATTGAAATTGACCCAACGAAGAAATGAAGAGTCAACAATAGACGATAATTGATTTTCCAAGCATTTGTGCACAAGTTAAGGCCGAATATGTAAATGTTGACTACCTGAATTCAAAATTACACTCGCAACAATCGAAATAAAAGAAAAATACTATTCAGGGTAAAAGGTCAAACAAATACTCCTTGAATCTAGACTTCTAGGCTCTCTAGACCTAATTTTACATGTTTTTACTGTTTTTAGTTAACATACAGTGCTTCTCATTTATCCTCGAACATTGGCCAATAAAACTGCAGGCCGAAAGTAAATGGCGAAAGTCCGAAAGCGAAGGCATTTTACAGATTCGGTGATTGCTCTCAAACCACTGGGACGATTTGAATTTTCTCTTCACCCCCGCCAGTTTATTCCCGTTTTCTCCCGAATGATGTTCCGAATCTGTAAAATGAATTTGCTTTTCCGCGTTGGGCAATGTTCGAGGTAAAACGAAAAGCACTGCATAATTTGAAGTGCCTTACCCTAGGTGATGAATATTTAAACAAATTCTTGCTCTTCAGCGGCGTGCACGCCTGCCTCTCATCGCACTGCGTCTTGATATCTTCGATATTCTCCCCGAGAAGTTCATTCCGCAGCAGGCAGTTATAAGCCGATGTGTCTCGCGGTGATTCTGTTGTCTCCCTTGCCTTCTTTCCCGCTGGGGAGGTCCTCGCTGAATCTGGAATCGTGGCGAACTCGATCCCCCAGTTGTTGTGCACTCGTCGCGGTATGTGGCGGTCGTACACCACCTTCGTGGTGCTGGTGGGCTCGTGAAAGGTTTCCGTGCGGAAGAGGTTACGCGCCACTGCGGGTTTCGCCTCCTTCAGGATGCGCTGGTGACGCTGGTTTATGTCTGTGCTGGACATCTTCTTGGATTGTATTTTAATGCCAATGTGGGCAATGCTTTTCTGTTTTCACTCGATGCGTTTGGAAGTTTTGATCAACGGATCAACGGCTTTTCACACACATTTCGCACCCCCTGCGCGTAGGCTAAAATTTGTAGAACTGTATTGATACCGCCTGCGCAATGTTGTAAATGGACGTAGGGACGCAGCGGCAGGCCCCTGTTTGTGATGCGAAGGTGGTAGAAGGTGGAAAGCGGAAAATTAAAGGCGTGCGAGCTTGAACGCGATGCGAAGCGTTCGACGCGTCTGTTTGTCACGGACTGGTTCTGGTTCTGCTTCTGCTTGCTTGTTTGCTGTATTTAGTAACGGACGCTCTTGTCACCTCATGATCATGTTTCGCTCATCACTCGCCAGGGGGCCTGGCCATTTAAACCACGAATGTTTACGAAGTCAGTGGCTGCTTATGCTGCTTAGCATTTCGCATATCGAGTGTTCTTACAAATCGTGTTTCCAAATCTGAAAAAGTTCATTAGAAATAAATTCAAATACAATACTACACAAGGAGAACAAGGAGAACAAATGTACATATTATCGCAATTATTTACACCGATATAAGCATTAATATAAGCATTCATTTGAATATTGTAATTCTTTGCCAACACTTCGTATATGACATAAGACTTTAATCCGAAGATTGCCGAACAGCACACAAAAACTAATTCCTCCTGCCTACGGCATTTAACACGAAAACAAAGCGAAAAATTACTAATTCAACAGCAATTCAGCAGGTAAACTGATAAATCATGTTGTGGTACCACAGTTGTGCTGTAGCAGCCTTCGTTTGCTCACTTTGGCCCCGCATCCTGGAAAACCACGCAAGTGTTCTACCAACGGTTCAATAACGTACAAGAAAATTCAACCAATTCAACGCATGCCATTCGCGCCTAGCGATAAACTACGAATATAAGGTCAGCATATCACAATATCTGCTTAGTTGAATGATAAGTACTTAGTGGCGCCTGGCGCGCATCATGAAGGCGTTCTTTGCTCGCTCGTCCGCAGGTCCGCTCTTTGCCGCCGTGCGCTGCCCAAGTGGACTTTTTTCACTTCCCACTATCCCACTGTGCTACTCTTTCTACTACTCCCATCACTAATAATTAAAAGTATGCATTGCCTGCTGCGCATTTCCAGTAGAATAATCATGCAAAGCGCGAATCACATCCACCCACGCTTCAACAGCAATGGCACTTACAATTACGAGGTATGTGTATGTTCAAATTACCAAAATTAGTCAATGGGTTGTGTAAAGTAATGTTTTGTGTTCCCTGTTCCGTCGTTGTCGTGTATTGTTGAGTAGTTGAGGTTATTAATTGAGAGTATCTTCAAAACAGGCTGCAATTGATGCACTCAATGCACTGCAAAGCAATGCCGAGTATCTGCGCAATCGTCAGGCGGACACCAAGAATCTCACGCACGAAGCAACCAAGGCGAACTGCATTGGAAAAATGAACGCATTCCTGAACAGGTAGCATTTATCATTTCATCCTTGATGCTCATGGACATAAACTTATGATAAGATAAGAGTTTGAGTTGGTACACATTGGTACACACATGGCTAGCAGTAAAAACAAATTAACACAATCTCAATGTCAACATTCAATATTGATCTAGTAGTTACAAATTTAATAGCATAGTTAAATATGCATTTCATTTGCAGAAGTAACATAGACACTAGTAAATTGAAGTCAGTCATACATGTGGCTGGCACAAAGGGTAAAGGATCTACATGTGCCCTTGCTGAGAGCATACTTCGCAATCACGGACTCCGAACTGGCTTTTTCTCGTCACCACACTTGATGAATGTTACTGAAAGAATTAAGATTGATGGCAAAGCAATTGACAATCATGTATTTGCCAAAACATTCTGGGAGATTTATTTGGATCTTGTCAAGTCTAAGGATAACGCGGTTTCGATGCCCATTTACTTTCAAATGTTAACGCTTATTGCGTTCAAACTTTTTCTCGAGGAGAATGTTGATGTTGCCATTCTTGAGGTGGGAATTGGTGGTGAATATGATTCAACAAATGTAACCAGGTAAATACATTTCATTTTTGCTTTGGTTGGTAACAAAACTAGGGATATTTGCTTTTGTTTTGTTTTTGTTGTTTATGTTTAGCCATACTGATGTTGTTGGTATTACATCTTTGGCCCTGGATCACACTTCACTTTTGGGCAACACAATTGATAAGATTGCGTGGCACAAAGGCGGAATTATGAAAAAGAATTCAAAAGCTTTCACCGTGCAGCAGAGTGAAGAAGCGATGCGAATTTTAGAATCTCGAAGTAAAGAAATGAATGTATGCAACACATTATACACTGTAAAAACAAATGAAGATTTCAATCATGAATCATTTCTAGTGCAATTTGGAAGTGGTGACTCCAAAGAATGATTTACCTCAACAAAATTGTGTGCCAAATGAAATATTTGCCAGTAATGCGTCGCTGGCAATGAAACTCGCTGAAACTTTATTGGCCATGCTCAATATTGCAGTATCAAGGAGCAAAGTACACGAAGGAATTCTAAGTTCTTCTTGGCCGGGACGTTTTCAAATTTTCAAGGCACAAAATTCAACTTTTTACATCGACGGAGCACACACGTCGGAGAGTCTTAATTACTGCAGTGACTGGTACCGTGAAAAAACACACACTGATAACAATTGCATTGGAGTGCTCAAAAAGGGGCAGGGACAATCAACAAGTGATCAACACACACCAAGCAGAGTATTGCTGTTCAATAGCACTGGTGATCGCGATGTCGAAACACATTTGCAAATATTGCACCGATGCGCCTTTCACAGAGTGTACTTTGTGCCGAATGTGTGTCAAAGTGCTGCAACCTTAGGTAACATAGAACACATTTGTGCTTCAAGCGCTTTGAAGCATAAAAGCACATTGCAGCGAATGGAATCATGGATTCTGCTAATCGTGGTTTGTGGTATTTCTCTGTCCGTAGATAATGTCAATCACAATTTTCCAGAAGGTGAGCAGCTGATAAAGTGCGCAGCGAATAAACGCAAGTGGTGTGCGCTATTCTCGAACGATGTGGGCGAAGCGCACGTGCTGCCCTCTGTAAACGCCGCGCTGGAGCATCTTGGCGATGGCCGCCATCAGGTCCTCATCACTGGCAGTTTGCACTTGGTCGGCAGTGCGTTGCAAGCGCTTGCGAATCGTAATACTCCTTCTCTCGCAAATGCAGTGAGAACCAATTAATTTTAAGTACAGTACATACTTCGTATAAGGGTCCAATTATAAAATACATTTTTTTATTCAATAATGCATTCAATGGTGAGATCACAGTCTCATTGTGTCTTGTATCATTTGCTTTCGTTGCTTACCCTTGAAAATATCGCTGCATTGGGTAACATAACAATTACTTACTTCTTAATGACATAAATTAATACAAATACCTTTGTTCTGTTCGTGTATCTGATGCCATACAATCTTACAATAATTTATTAGATACATAAATTATCCGAACAATAATATACCGTGAGAGTGTTATAAAAGTAACCACATGATTTATTACAATACTAGTGTGTTTTTGCACGAAAACAATTGCAATTTGCAATTATTTCGCGAAAAACCAGGATACTTTTAAAAATACTAACCCTGTATAGTCGACTAGCATTAGGTTATCACCGATTTGGTTAGTGCTTTACTTTCTAGCGTTAGGTCGAACTCGACGTCCTCCATTTCATTCTCAGATAAAGAACCGTAAGGCCTACCGTAAGGTTTCCCAGCTTTCTAAAACGCAATCCAAAACCGAAACATGTTAGTTGCATAGCACATTTTACATATTAATACAGGGTTTCCACAAATTAATGGATTTTGTACACGTGGCATTCTTCTTTGGGGAATTTCAAGAAGAAAATCTTAATACAAAAATGTTCTTCGTTTGGTTACACGAGGTTATCAAAGTTGCAATTTTTAGGTTACAAATATGCATAATAACACAATTCTTTTTCGTTCCACAATAGCTGTTTTAAAAATCAAACACATCTGCAAAGTCAATTTTTTCTAAAATTGCATCAAACCAGAATAATTATTTTTTTGTAAAGTTTGACTTAAGTTAATTTCAAAGCTTTAAAGTGTAAACCATTCTGGTTATATGCTATTTAAGAAAAAAACTGACTTTACAGAAGTGCTCGATTTTTAAAACAGGTGTTGTGGAACGAAAAAGAATTACAACATTTTTGTATAAAGATTTTCTTCTTGAAATTCCCCAAAGAAGAATACCACGTGTACCAAAATCCGTTAATTTCTGGACACCCTGTATATATTGGCAGTAAGACACCTTCATAGCATTCACATACAGTTTTGCCAACACGATGAATTTTTCACTAGTCTAGTAACTTTTAGGTGGGCTTCAGTGACAAAAAAATTGGAATTTAATTTGCGCATGTGCAAAATCTAGTGACTCTAGTAGAATTAGACCGAGATTCTAGTAATCTAGTGATGACATCAACATCACTGTTGGCAACACTGATTCACAAGCATTCACAAGTAATGCAACTGCTTATGAGGTTAGATTAAGAGAAGAAAATAAAAAGCATTCAAACCATTTTGTTAGTCAAAAAGAGTTGGAAAAGTATCTACTGTGTGTTTCTACTGCGCTACAACTACAAGGTGCTAGCGTCACCATCCCACGTGAAAGAGTAATTGTGGTAGGAGCCCTGTTAATTGGAACACATAAAATTACATCTAAACTATAGAGCAACACAAGAGCTACAAAATAAGACTTGTGATAAGCTTCTCGCGCGCGCTATTAATACTAAGACTTACGTCGCTAATGCCGACGGACGGTTCGCTAGCATAACCTCGATTTTCATCGTCATCGTAGTCCGACTCGGAGCTGGTTTCATCGTCATATGGGCGCCGCACCGTGCACACCATCTGCGCCAGATCAGTAAACGTATACCCACCAGACACAACATGCTGTTGAGGAAACACGTAGGACTTCTTCGTGTCGGATGCGAATGTCGGCAGTTGGCCAGCCTGACGTTTGCCCTCAAAGTAAGCTCTGCCATGTTGATAACCAACTTCCTTGATCTCATCGAAGCTGCCGAACTGAAGGGTTTTGTATTTATCGATTGGTGGGCGGATGTATTCGCAGTAGTCGCTCGTTTTCACTTCCTGTGTTAATTTTAAGGTTAGGTTAGGTTAGTGCATTTGGTGATGAGGGGGAAAAGATTGAGGTTATGACTCACCTCAAGTTGACGCACGCAACTAACGTAAGCAAGTCGCGATTGAATATCAGGAAGATTTGGGACTTTCACGGGGGTTGTGAAAGGATTCCAACGCTTCCAGAGCAGCCACCAGCCGGAGAGATCATCCCCGTAGTTGGTAAGGTCTTGGTCGTCGACGGAGCCAACGTCCACGGCGAGAATGTGACTCGCGCCTTGGCTGCGCATTACATCAGCTGGGAAAGTAGAAAAATGTGTGTAGATGTTCGCGAAATAAGAGATTAAGTTAGTCCTGGGCTGTCCTGGGCGTATTGCTTACCAATGCTCACCAAAGTGAAAACGAGTGGGTTTAAAGGTTGAACAAACTGATAAATGTAAAAAACTACCTGGCACATTGTTGATGTAGCACCCGTCGACCAGAAAGTGCCCGTCGATGGGGTCGCACATCGGCGGAAAGATGCCCACGTAGGTCATGCTGGCGCGCACATACCGCCAAACGTGTCCTGGGGTGCACAATCAGGGACAGCACTTGTAAGTACTAGTTGTTTTCGTGTAAGGCTGGTGTAAGGTAACGCGGCGATGATGATACGTGTTGGTTGGGTGTGTGTGTGCCGTTCAGCCGCACAGACATATCGTGATTGGTTACCTTTGCACCTCTATGCGGACCCCCAAGGAGGAAAAAGAGTGACGCCAAGTAAGAGAAAGCATGCCCACCTACCTTCGGAACCGCGCCGCAACCTCGCATTTCCTGCACCCCCCTCCTCGTTATTGCATGCTCACCTGGTAGATTATTAACGTAGCCACCGTCGAGCAGAAGATGGCCGTCGATCGGATCGCACAGCGGCGGCATATAACCGGACAACGACATGGACGAGCGCACGTAACGCCACAGTGATCCTGCCGACAACACACAGCGAAAACTAAGTTTTTCACCTTTTTTTTTTGCAAACTCTATCCTATTCACTACGTATTACTAGTATTAGTAATCTACATCTAAACGTGCATGCTTCAACTCTTTCCATTTTTCCATCCTTCGACTTTGACAGCGATCTGTCAAAAGAAGGAATAATGGATGCCAAATAATCTCTTTATGGCTAAATTTTGTTACTACCCACCCGAACACATCGTCTGAGACAATCACTTTTTTTTTGGAACTGAACACGTAATATACGTACCACAAATGTACAATGTACAAAACGAGTGCGATTGGATCGACTACCACTACCATGACTACATTCGATACAAAATAAGCAACGTACTACAAAATGAACAAAAACTAAATGAGACCAAGATCAAGATCAAGTTAACCAATCACAATATCTGCTGCGGTAAAGGTAAAACACATAAAACACATTTCAGGGACATAACAAGATGCCATTGCTCGGTGTGTGTACACTGTACGGGTGTACGGTATTTGTATGAAAAAAGAAACGTATGAAAAACATTGCTCAATTGCCTCAAACTGTATTCGAAATAGGACGATTGGAGAATGTACGGAACTGCCAATAGGATTTGGGGTGGGAAAGCAAAACGTTTGGGTTCGCCATGTTCGTTTTGTCAAATGTCATAATGTCAAACTCAACATAATCAAGCTACAGGAATACAACTAACGCCCTCTTCTATTCAGTAGCATTAGTTCGCTTTAGTTATATTCCACAAAGTGACAAACCATACGACTCACCGTGATTATGCACACGCATGCAGGACTCGGAAATATCCGTGGTGACAGTGAAATAGGGCAACCAAAGATCCTCGATGAAGGTGTCACCGAAGGTGCCGCGAATTGTCTGGTTGAAATCACGCCCGCTGAACATCGAAGTCATTGGGTAGGTTAGATCGAGGATTTGACGCCACCACTGCGTCATTTTTCGCGACCACTCGCGCGCCATCTGCGTGACGGTGGTGATGTTACGTTCTTTACACCACAGTGCACCCATGAAGGCACCTATGCTCACGCCACCTACCATGTCGATTGGAATACCAGCTTCCTAAAATGTCAAAATGAAGATGTCCACTGTTCTCTTAACGTCTTAACGAAGGGTTTACAACTTACAATAATTGATTTTATCATTCCAATATGTGCAGATCCACGAGCACCACCCCCACCTAGAACTAACCCCACTGACTTCCCCGTCAACCATCGTGCAAGCCGTGAAAAGTCCGAATGAATATTCGGCTCAGACAGGCAGACTTTTGAGTATAATTCATTCTGCAAACCCAAAAACAAAAAGAACTTTTATGTTAGGTCGGCAGATGGTGCAACATGCACACTTACAATTCTATATAAAGATTTCCTAGAAAACATCCGCTTGGGACAGAGTATATGATGATGCGATGACACCCACGATCGCATGTTAAGCCATGCGACAGTATTCTGCGGCTTGCCATTGACTTCCCGGTGCAAAAGCACTAATTCCTTCTGCGTTCGCAGCGCCACTCGCTCAATCTCACGCTCCATCTTCCCAACTATCGGCTCCTTATCACCCAGCCCCACAATGAGTATACAATCAGCCTGCCGAACGCATCGCTGCGTCCATGCCGTGTACGTATTGTCGCATTGATATAGACATATTTTGTGTTGATCCTCCTGCTGAGCGAGCCACGACGTCAATCTGTACTCATTATTCGGATCCATAATCGTCGATCCCAAGGCCTTCCTCACGACATCTGAGGTGAGCCTTGCTGTGGGGCCCAACGAGCCGAGGCAATGATACAGCTCAAAGGTAAACGCCGTCATCGGAACATCATCCGATGCTGGGATGATGGCAACGGTAGAAAAATTCAGCTGCGACGGCCGTGCGTCATACGGTTGCTTGGTTTGTATCTTGCGATTGGTCAGATTCGGATTCTGCCACGTGCCGAGGATGCGCAACCCAAGCAGATTGATCAATCGCGTGACGACAATTGGATACTTGAGTTTGATCGTATTGAAGAGCCCCTCGGGCAGTTTGGCGAGCTCCGTATCGCGCACTGCGATCAGTGTCGTGCTGCGATGCGTGTGCGTCACCATTTCGACGATGCCGAGCAAATCACCGCGACCGTATTCGGCGACAAGCTCCTTCTTTGCGTTGCGATGCGTTATCACCGAACGCAAGCGCCCCGAGAGCACCACGAAGGTGGAGTCGGATTCTTCGTCCTGTCGGTAGACGGCGCGACCGGCCTCGAGGAAGATCCAGTCCAAGGCGAAATCGATTTGACGCACGAAGGGAGATAAACGACGGATTACGATGTTGGCGACGTGCAAGGCCACTCTTGGTTGCTCCTTTAGCAAACTATCGCAGTAAATGAGAAATGAAAAACACAACTAACAGCGTAGTCAGCGTTTGACAGCTTACTTGTAAAATGTAGTTTTGGAAATCAGTCCAATGCGCGAGAAATGCTTCGCGCGTACTGTGAAATAGCTTGGTTCACCTGTCAGCACTGCCAAGCCGCCGACAAACTCCCCGGGATGAGCTGTATAGGTGCTCACTTCGTTTGCATCGTCGGCTGTTCGTTGCGAAATGACTAAGCTACCTGTCAGGACGTAAACTAACGCTACATCCTGTAAATGCAACAAAATGATTCGACTTTGATTCACTTTACACGAAACTTCACCCTGAACGTTTACCTTGTGCGATTCCTCTTTCATAAGATACGTCCCTGAAGACACCTCCCTAATCTCCACTTTATCCTGCAGCACCGAGTCGTCGTCCAGCCGCAACTCCTGCTGAAACGCTTCGAGTGCAAGCGCCGCGTACTCGTAGTTATCGCGACTTTGCTTGCGCCGCTCGTCGTCGTCCGCCAAACCAGCATCGAGCTGAATATCCGGCACAAAAGTACGCTCACCGTCTGGGATCATATCCGGTGTGTTGTTCAGGGAATTGCGGTGTTTCATCGAACCTGATGGTGTTTTCGCTCCACTGCCCAGTGGTGTTTTGGGAATTGGTATTGGGATGGTGGAGGTGGAAGAAGTGGGCGTTGCTTGCGTTGTTTCTTGATTGTCAGTTGTTTCAACATGTTTGCGTCCTTGGCCTTTATTTGGAGATAGTTGCACGGTGGAGAGGCGTTTTGACGGACGGGGCATCTACAAAAGCATCGATATTAAACTAACCCTGTATATTCGCCTCTAAACTTAACCAAACGCCGTCTGGTGTCACGTGGAGTCAGCATTTGTTTGACTCGTTTCGTTATATCAAAGTGGTGCCACCAACGGTAAGTTTAGAGGCTTGTTGTGCAAAAGTTTAATTTTTATTATGACTCCTAAATAAAAACAGTCACTTACAGGGTCGATAAGTTCGGCGCTTAGTCCAAGATAATCATGAAGCGCAGTGAAGGTCACGCGTTGCAATCGCACCATAATCACCTGTATCACGCGAATGAGAACTTCCGGATTGTCTTTGAAAATCTCCGAGAACGCAGACATCGGAAGCTTCACAACGGTCGAGTCCTCCAGGGCTTTGGCGCATATTGTCCTGTATGGTTTCTTATACCCCTTCAAAGTTGAAATGTTGAAATTGTTAGTTTCCAAATTTTCTAATATTTGTTTTGTTTTGTTTGTTTAGCATACACACTGTATATGTGCGACTGTGCGGGAATACGTAATATGTATGCGTAGGTCCTTGAAACTGTTTACAGTGTTTACGCTCGCGCACGTGTCGCAGCAACGGTTCAACTTACATTTAAAACATCGACGAAGCTTAGCAGCGACGCAACTGACTCGCCTGTTTTCACCGTCTTCAGCGGCAGCGTTGTGCCGTCCATTGTAATGTACACCTGCACCTTGCCATTCTGCAGAATGTATATGTTCTCGTCCGGATCGCCTTTACATAATCAAATTGCATTGCAAACATACAGTGATACAGCGTTATCTTCAACAAACTTACCGATTTTAAATAGATAAGTGCCAGCATGCACAGTCATAATCTCAGTGTGCTTGCACAGCTTCAAGAAGATCGGCTTCTCAAAGTGCCCGAACACGCGAATGTTTTGAAACATGTATAGCAGGTCCGAAGGCATTCGCTCATCGCTGATATCTTCTTGCAAATATTCTGCTGGCGGCTCCAATACCTAAATGCAATAACATTTCATTAGCAACAGTAGCAACACTAAATAAAGCCCGCTGCAGAACTACCGGTGAACGAGAACGAAAACATTTAGCCTTTCGTTCTCGTTCACGTTCATGGACTGTTGTACAGCGACCTTTCGCATTTGCAGGTAAATTTTATGCCCTGCAACCAATGAAAAAGCAACGAAACAACAGTTATCGAAATTACCAATTACGTGATAATGGAATTAAATGATTGTGGAATACATTGTTTCACCATCAGACCATCACCATATTGAGATAAGATATGTTATTTTGTTATTGAGTAGTGTGTTACCTTGAGCTGTTCAGACTCATTCTCCTTCTTCAATTGCAGCAATCGCCGAGCGAATTTCATGACCATTTTCCGCTTTCGTCCTTGCCCGGAATTGCGCACCTGGCCGGAGATGGAGCGTACTTTTCGCAGCATCTTCCGGCCGTAGAACAGCGCCTTGTCGCGCTTTCGAAAACGCGACGCCTGCGTCAACGACTCCTTTCTTATAATCACTGTAACATTGAATTATTGAATTTTTGCTCATTCATGCATTGTAAAAGCCGCTTTACACTCGAATTTCATTAAAAAAATCGGTGTTATATAGCAAATTTGTTTCAAGTGTAAAGCCGCCTTTACAATGCATAATGAGAGCAATGAGAATGAACATTGAAATTGGGAAAATGGATGGATTTAAATGGTTTACTCACCTTTCTTGTCCCATCTTCGCAGTAATAATACCAATGCAGTCAATATTGATGTAGCAAGAGCTACAATTAGTAAGTACAAAGGCTGGAAGAGAAACGAAAACATTTTGAATCGTGAATCACATGAATCACAGCAATACAACGTGTGTACACAGTGACAGTGTGAGGATGATTACTCTGATTAGTTCAATTGAAGTTTCATTGATGTTGATTGTTCACCTTCACATCAGCTCACATGTGTGCATTTTGTCATACTGGTACTCGTACCTCATAGGAATCGGTGGCGAAAAACAAGTCGTACTGGTCCTTCCATGTGTTCTGGAAGATCGAGCCGAATTTCGAGTCGATGTTTGCTATCAGATTAGCCACATCCATTGTCCAGCGACATTTACCCCGAGTATTGTTGCACTGGCACGTTGCATTCAAACACTAGCAGTACTAGCACCCTAGCACCCACTCACAATGCTCAGCGCACGAACAACGGATGAATGGAATGAAATTACGAAATTGAACTGCAGCACAACACCGGCACCGATTGAACGATTGCGAAAGAAGCCTCGACTCGCAACGGCTGACACTCGACGACTAAAAGTGACTAAAAGCTAAACGCATGAATATCACTTTTCAGTTGAGGATTATTCGGCCACGATTGATATTTATTTCAAGTACCTAATTACGGATCAAAGCACATTCGGAGACGTCTCGTCAGCGAGTTGCTGTCGCATTGTTTGCGCTCGCCGCTCGTGTTTCAGTAGATTGTTGACAACTGACTTGCCATTGCCATTTTGTGTACAGTACGATCTGTACGATTGACGATACGATACTACAATTCGTACAATTCGTTCGCCGTTCGCGCGAATGTGGAAAATCCACTGGACAGCTTCATGTTTACGAACGTTGACGCTTGACGCCCCCGTCCCTGCTGTTATTGTCGCGATTCGCGACTGCGTCACGGCCGAGTTGCGTAGTAGAAGATAGATTAGCAGACTTTATTTTAAAGTTTTTATTATGCATTGCTATTATTATGATTATATTTCATAGTTAGCATTCAAGGTGTTTATTTTGTATGGCTGGTGTTACGTTTATCGCCTTCACTGGCCTTCGCCAGTCACAATTAGTGAATGAGCACGTGTTAATCAAAGAGCAAAGCAGCAATAGTTGAATTCTAAAGGTGACATTACATTACATTACATAACAAATCGCCGGTTTTTTCGCGATAAATTTGGTTTCGTACCAAAGGGTATACAGTCTACGCATCAACGCATCGCTCAGAGGTACAAATTGGCGCAAATCACAGAGGACAAGCTCAAATCTTTGGATCTTTGGTGTCGTTGAGCGCTGGCTTGTAGATGCACCTTTACTATCGCTACCATAGCGACATCTGTTAATTGGCGTTAGCACTTAGCTGTTCAGTTGGTTCCTCGGTCGGCACATCAGATGTCGGCACAGTCACAATCCAGGTCGGGGGCCGGCTCAGCCACTTCTGCATACATTCCTGCGCATTCCAGTCTTTCTTGTCCTCGTCGCTCCTCATCATGTCGTCATTTACACTTGTTTACACTCCATACTTTACTTAAGTCAAATCGGATCGTCGCAGTCGCACCAATATCAACAAGTGAGTCCGCCTTAGTTTTCGTATTTCGTTTCGCTTTCGACCAGTCTTACCAACTCAGCGTCCTTTTCTCTCGAGTGTCGAGTTATGCGCTAACCAAAAATCCGAGGCATCCGACGACATCCGAGATCCGAGTTCGAGTTGTTTCAGTTCCCTTCCCTTGTTCCCATCCTTCCATTCTTCAGCTTCAGTCTCTTCAGCTCTTGCTGGTTCATGCTGGTTCTTGTGCTTTTACCACAACAAGCTCTTGCCTGTTGCGGCTACTACGTTTGTGGTGTGTCGGTGCGCTTACATGGAATGCGTACTTTCCATGCACACGCTGGGAAGTTCTCAATTTTGATGAGCAAGAACTGAAATTACATGCATGTAAGTCGTTGTTTTATTCATTAGATAGATGTTCAATTGTTTTATTATTTGCGTTGTCTGAAGTGAGGAGTGGAGGTACATCATGGAGGAAGCTGGTGCCCTGCCACAAGGGCCTCCCATTAACATGCTCCCACCCACACCAGCTGGCCTGGAGGCCCTGTACACCCTCTGCAGGAAAATCTATCCAGATCAAGTTAATCCACTGCAGGTTACTGCCTTACTTAAATATTGGTAAGTCAAAGAGAGTGTAACATCCTAACAACAAAAAAATGTATAAGGGAATTTGTGGTATTTCCTGTGGAAGTGCTAAAAATAGATAAAAGAGGGTGCAACTTCCAAATGCTTCCAACTTGATGACTATTTTTAGGCTTGGTGGGCCTGATCCCTTGGACTATATCTCAATGTACGCGAATCCAGGCATTCCCCATGAAAACATTCCTCCACACTGGCACTACATCAGCTTTGGCCTGTCGGATCTGCATGGCGATGGCCGGGTGCATGATCTCAACAACACCACCGACGGCCAATCAGGCTTTGGCTTCGAACTGACTTTCCGACTGAAGCGCGAACCGGGTGAAACAGCACCGCCTACCTGGCCAGCAACTCTAATGCAATCTCTGGCAAAGTATGTCTTTCACTCGGGGAACACTCTTTGCGCTGGCGATCATGTTTCCTGGCACTGTGCGCTGGACAACAGCGAATCGCGCATTCAACACATGCTCATGACCAACGACGTGCAGCTTAATACAGCGCACACGCCTTTCGGCACTGTGGACTTTGTTCAGATTGTTGGGGTATGTGCAGATGAGCTGAGGGCGGCCCAACAATGGAATGGAATCGGAGTATTGAACATGCTGAGTAATCTACCAACGTAAGCGTTTAAACAAAACCAGAAACAAAATAAACAAAAATATCCCTAGATAAACAGTCTAGGGAAACCAAAACCAGAAACAAAATAAACATAAAAATCCCCATATAAACAATCTAGGGAAAAAGAAACAAAAATATCGCAAGATTGTTCATCTAGGGATATTTTTGTAAACAAACAATCTAGGGATATTTTGGTTTCTTTTGTTTCTGGTTTCCCTAGATTGTTTATCTAGGGATATTTTTGTTTCTGGTTTTGTTTCTACAACATTTATACGTTATTCTTCTTCAAGGTCTGGCGGCCCATGGCACGTAACAGACATGCGCCGTGGCGAGAGCATCTTCGAGTTAGATCCCACAGCGCACGAAGAGCTCGAGCGCGGCTTCGAGCTGGAGGGATCGAACCTCAGCGGGGTGAGCGCACGCTGCTCCTGGTCGGATGGGCGCGAGCGCGAGAAACGCAAGGACGGCCGCGTCACCGAGGAGGAGAGCGAACAGATCAAGTCCACGCTGCAGAAAGGCCTGCAGTCCAGCAGCATCTCGTCGAAAATCGACGATATGCGCGACGTCCGTGAATCCTCCGCGATGCTCGAGTCCACCGAGCTGCTGCACGTGAAGAAGCTGGAGGGTATTCATCTGGTGTTCAATCTGGAGGCGGGATCACTGCTGCCGCTGGCAATTCGCGGTCGTGTCAAACACGGCCGCCATTTTACATTCAAATCGGTGCTGGGCGACACCGCCATTACCCTCGTGGCGCACTCCGTCACCGGCACCCTGGTCGATCTGGACAATCCCTTCGTTGCGCAGGGCTCCTGGTTGCAGGTTCTCATTGCTGATGATCTCGCTCAAGATATGGCTGTTACGTTTCAAGTGCTTGCAACACCGGAGGCGCTCAGCCTGCCGAAAACTTTCACATGGCCGGATCGCCATCTTTCTATTACGATAGTCGCCGATAAGATGTGAACATTTAAGTATGATTCATAGTTCGATTAAGATTAAGACTAGACTAAAATCGAACTATGAATCATACTTTACTCTACGAACTGACGTGTCTTAAAATCGTAAGTGTACATTTTTCTACAATTAAGAAATTATTTATTATACGATTGCGATTTGCGCTGCTCATGAGATAAAATACACTTTTATTGTAATCATCATGTTAACGATATTTCTACAGCAATCGAAAGATTCGTTAACAATAGTGATTCATCATCAAATCATCGTTTCTAGAGTGTTCTTTATATTCTACGGATCGTACGTTTTGCAGTCTTCTAATCGTCCGACGGTTTTTGCATCAGTTTATCCCTACAGCTTACTTACACCTACGCGACGACCGCAATCATTATTTTATCATTTATGTTATGCGATTACAATAGTAATAGTGGCCGCATTCGTTACAAACGCTTCCTCTAGTTTGCAACGTTGAAATAATTTCTTTGGATTTAAGCTCTTGTTCTCTCGTTCTCTCGGCAACATGGCCCGCAAATATACAAATATAGAACATTTTCCGCACGGATTACAATCGCTTACAATCGTACAAATAATATCGAATCCAAAATGGCGCACAAAGTGCACGCAACACAACAGTCAACACCGCTTCTTGTGCGTCGATATCGCATGTGTTACAGTTACTTAAGCTACAGTACAACACATTCAGCACAATTAGATTTACAATTAGTTACATCTTCGTCGGTTTTGTGTTTGCATCTCTTTGAGCAAAAATGCAGCTGGAAAGTCTTTGTTTGGGCGCAGACGCACAGACAACAACATCACATCTAGTAATATGCCAAAGGCATTTTGACACAGCTTTTGCAACAATACACAATTGGAACAATGAATGAGTGGTGAGGACCATCACAAAATGAATATAATACTTATTTGTCACAACTTAAAAATGCTAGCCGCTTAAATTCATTAATTCATACATAAAGGTATAATACATTAATCTATTAGTCATCTTCGCGAATTGGTACAACTACAAGCTATACAACATTTAAATTAGGTTAGGTTTTTGTTTTTGCTGACGTCACGACCAATCAACTGTTTTTTATTTTGTGCCTTTGCTCCACCGTTCGTTCCACGCGCTCACACATTTATGCTCAGTGTTGCCAACACCGTGAATTTTTAATTTTGACTAGTTCTAGGAGCTTTTTGTTGCGCTTCAGGGACAAAAAAATTGGAATTTCACTCAGTGACTCTTCTAGTGAATTTCGTTTTTTAGTGCTCCAACATTTCGGTTATAGCGTGATTCGTGTATACTGTGATTTTATTTTATTGCAAAATTTAGTAACAATGCTCAAAATCTAGTGACTTTTTAGTAGAATTTGACCGAGATTGTAGTGATTACATCAACGTCACTGTTGGCAACACTGTTTATGCTAGTGAATATTTATTTGATATTCCTATTCGTTTTTCACTGCGCCATAATCAGTTTTCAACGCAGCGTAGCCGTAAATAGATCAATTAATCGATAAGTGGTCTAAAATGGTCTCCTAAGTGTCCTAACAAAACAAATGCTTGTGTGTGTGTTTGGAGTGAAAAACAAATGAATATCGGAGTCGGCTGAAACTAAAGTATGATTCATAGTTCGATTTTAGTCGTAGTAATCTTAATTTTAGTCCAAAGGCTTTCATAAGCGAATTCATAGTTCAATCTTAGCCGTAGTCGCGCTCCGAAGAATCTTAACAAGTTGGGCAAGTTTCATCTTTTGCCTTACGATGCTTAC